>JAHBCN010000095.1:0-298800 GCA_019359885.1 Listronotus oregonensis | reverse complement strand
CAGCATAGTATGTTGTAAATAATACCTGTTTTATATACGGTAGTTTTGTTTGGGCGCAGGGGCGCTGGTCTAGAGGGGCGGGGGGGCAGTCGCCCCCTGGCCCCCACCTGGCTACGCCACTGGCCACAAACCACAACGAAAAGGACGAATGATGAGACGACGACGGTTGATCGAACAGCGCGGATATATTATCATACGCGCTTTGCTTCAAAAACGGTATTCCGGCTCTCATAAAAGTATAATGTGTTGCCTAACTACACATTGTGTAAGTAGGTAACACATTAAATTATTTTGTGGAATTTTGTTATTGCGCAGAATCGGCGGGGCCAACTCTGACAGTTATTTTCATACTGGGCTGGACATTTTTTGATCGAATGGGCCATAGCATTGGGCTTCCATACATATTTAAACTTCCTTGCGGAGACGCCGCAAGGTATCTTTAAAGCCAAAACATCAAAGGTTTATATGCAAGTAACCTAACTCATATATTGTAAATTCTTTAAACTATGGCATTATGCAGGTTTAGGTGATGCCGCAGGTTTTTGAATAGAGATACTCTAAGGATGAAGGAGTGGACAAAGAGAGAACTTCGGAGCTTTCCCAGATAGACTCTAAAGGGATGCATAAAAGTGGCACTTTAAGTTGTCCTAGGCGCTGGGGGAGGAATTACCCGCCCTGAAAATATCTATAGAAGAAAAGATCTCCTACAGATCGTCAGCCAGAAAGAGGGGAAAGCTTTCTTGAAAAAGTGGACTCGATAATAAGGTGATCGGTTCTTTTTAGGAGACGCCACTTCCCACAACATTACACGCTCTTCCAAACAGGGTCTGATTTGGGATATATGCAGGGCGTACAGCTGCTGTATCTATGAATATAATATTTTTATGTCAGTTAGGGTTATTCTTAACAGTAACGTTCATAAGGTTAAATGACTTTGTTCTTTATAACTTGTCGCGCATAATTAAGGAATGATTTATTGATTTTTTTGCAGCAGCAAACTTTTAAGGCATTAAACGGGTCAATATTTTTGGTGCCCCAATCCAGCAATAATTAAAGGTCCTGTGTAAGGATGTCTGCATGCCATTGTGCTTATTTTACAAATTAGCCTTAAAGACTAGCCTGAGCGACTGAATATAAGAGTTAAGACTACTGTGGTCAACAAACAATGAATGCGATTAATAATGAAAACAGAAGTCGCTGATGTAAAGATTAAATAAATTCGGTGCCAGTACTAAACCTTAGGATACGCCAGCATTAGTTGGTAAAAGCTAGAAGAGTAACCATCTCTAACAAGTCCAAAAACAGTATTTACGGTCAGACTATAGAAAAGAAAGTCCTTGTTGGATACTCGCCCAAAATCTTTATACAATGAGACCACTTCGATCATGGCCCCGGGTTATAGGGACTAAGTGTACTCAGCCCTATTGACCCCTATGAACTGGCAGGTCGTCTAAAACAAAATAATGAAAAACCTCCAAAACACCTAATAATCAAAATACTAATTTACGTTTCGATGGCAACTTTACCACCATTTTCAAGATAAAATTATTGTATAAAATTTTTACCTAAAAATAGTAATATTTAAAATTAAAGTTGTTAACCTTTTGATATAAAAATGTGATAAATTCTGAGATTTTCTTGTTTTCTTTCTTGGGAATAAAAGAAAGAGTCTAGTAAGGACTGATGCAGGATTAGTTGATTGCTGGTTTGCCATCCATCCATATAATTTTGCACATTTTATGGAAAAGAGAAACAAGTCTTGAAAGATTAAAACTAACTATATGACCAAGTGTAGAATTGGCTTTACTGAAAGTAAATTTTGAATAAAGTTTGGGTTAGTGTTGATTGACTTTATTGATGTCCTAAACTTATATTTGTATATTAGAAAGAAAATTTACATACTAAATTATTGTCTTTTCAAAAAAAATTAACTGTATATTCGTTTTTTTTGTTTAAATAAATCTAATTTAAGGTACAATAGATTTTAAAAAATACTAAAATCAAAGATACCTATTCCCATTACACCCGAGAAAGGTAATATTTACATTTAAATATATTTGTAGGCTTTTGTATGTAGGTTGTATGATTTGGAAGAACTCTATGAAGTATCAGTAGATTCCCAATCTGTATTTGATTTACTGGATAAAGTAGTGTTAGTAGAAATAGCCGTGGATGCTGGTAGTAAGTGGATAGAATTAATCTCACGCAGTTTTATAAAATATTCGTAATTCCAGGTCCTAAAAATGTTTCTTCAAGTTGCAACTTTAATAAATCATCATTTTTAGGTAATAACCATATAAACGAAGCCTTACCAGTATATATGTATGACTTTAATACCGGTCAGTTGATCAATGAAGATCTAATTTCTCGACTGACTCTGGAAATGGCGTCTCCAATTTTATCAGAGGTATTCAGAACTTTGTTTTTAACATAATTGTTCAATTGATTTTACTATAGTTTACTTTAGATCTTCATATTATTTTGAGTAAAAAGGAAAAACAGTTATTACTTATAAACGACTACAGGTATAGTTTTTAAAAAGTGTTTTAAAAGCGGTCTACTTGCACAAACAAGATGTGCAAGTCGTTTGTTCTTAGTTCTGGAAACATTTTTTCCTGGCGCATTTGCTATTACCACTATACTGTAATGGAACCGCAGAAGCCAAACTAAACAGTATAACAGACGCGATCGCGAACATACCCGAATACAGGTATAGTGGTAACGGAGAGTGGGACGGCCAAGAATTGTATATACTAAAAAACAAAATAAGCTAAATGAAAGTATCAACTAAAAATATGATACATCATTTAAAATAATATATATGTCAGAAAAATTCTTATTTTCCAGGATAGCATAACTCAAGTGCATATTTCGAACATAGAAGCAAATGGAGATATATATGTACAAGTAAGATCACCAGGTTACACAAATTTTTTGAAATTAAAGCAGGAACTTGAAAAACAAGTTAATCTTAATCCTCCCAGAGAGACTTTACATCAAGTGAATAAATTAAACAGCAAGGGGAAGCTGTACTTTTTCAAACAATCGGTGGATCAGTAAGTTTTTTATAATGATAGTTTTTTACTTATAAGAGTTCTAGTTCGTTTAAGTTAGATACTGTACTAATGTACTGGATACAAAAACTAAAAAAAAGTAAATGTATAAAAATCTCTTTTTACTTCCCTTCCTAGTGAGAAAAAGGTATTGTTATAGCCAAAAAATTCAGATTCTTGTAAATTTTTAAATTTATTTCTAATTTAAAAAATTTCTTACTGAAAAAATGTAATTTTCCATGACAAGTGGACTTTTACCGACCCTCAAAATTAAATTTTTATTTCATGAACCATATACAAGGGTATTAAAAAAATAAAAATTGAATTAACATTTACTTCAAATGACCCTGAAAATAAATGCTAATTCGACTTTTTATAAGTGAGTCCCCTAAAAAATTAAGTATTACCTTTTGGAGTTAGAAATTAAATTAGATATGTATTTTGACAATATCAAAAACGTATTTAGTTAAAATATTGCAAAATATACTTTTTTACGGATTATCCGCTTTTTAGCCCCGTGGCCGCTACAACCATTTCCGCCTTTCCGGACCCTTAAGCTGACTTACTGCCTAAATTTGTACTTTTTCTCTATTCTATTACTATAATAGAGGCGCTACACTCGTCAAATCGCGGCTGCGAACTTAGATCGAGAATCGGGCGAAAAATAATTGCCCCTTACACTCGCGATGTTCACGGTTACCTTCATTGTTTCCCGTTGTCGCGGACAAAAAACCGAAATCATCAACATCAGCCAAGTCGCGAAACCATCCACACTTCCGTGTAACGACTTTCGCGAGTGTAGAGCCGTCTTTATAATTCAAGTATTTCCTTTTTTATCTATTTTTTTGGAGCATTTGAATGACTTAATATAAACTCTTTTTTGAATTTACTTTATAATAAAATATTTTCTAACTTGCACACAGTTATTTTTAAAAAAATATATGGTTAGGCAGATATTTTTATTCATTTAAAAGTAAAATCAAAAGTTTGTTATACAGTTAAATGTTTAGTTATTAATATAGTCTTCTCCCCAAAATAATTCTGGTTATTTGCCAAAAACAAGAAATCGTCTTGTCTGGATAGCATACCAGCAGATGTGCTTTTAAACATGTATCTGTCTTAACTGGTCTCTTTTGACTTTCTTATGACCTGGGCTTTTTTTTCGGAGGGCTGGAATTCTAGCATATCCCAAAAAAAATTTTTCCCTTCTTCCACCTTAACTCTTGGCTCCCTAGCTTCCATTTTACCTGACATATATCAGTTATTGTAAATAGTCACTTTTCTAGATTACACCTTAATAATGCTGGAATACCCCAGAGACCAGTACTGGTAACAAGTAACTGGTTCTCAAGCTAGTTTCTTACTCTTAGTTGAAAAGCAAGTACATCAGGATATCTCTTCAATATGACCTTCAAATAATCTTGGATTGGGGTACCAAAAGTCTTGTCCAGTTTAATGCCTCAAAAACAATCATATTTGGTGTTGCGAAAAAATTAATTATTTAACCTTTAAAGCTACCATGAAGGACGATTTTAATTGAAACAAGCCTATTATATCCATGGCTGTTTGCGATAGAGCAACACGAAGTGCCATTTCCATGCATCTCTTTACGATCTATGAAGAGGCCTTAAACTTTCTACTTTGCTTTTTTTTTATCTATAGATAGTTTAGGCTCTGGAACATTCTACCTGTAGAGATCTTTCCATTCTCTCTAAACCTTCAAATTTTTAAGTCTCGTGTTAACAGACTGCCTCTTGCTTCTCTTGGTCCACTTTAGACACTCACGGTACTTAAGCCTTCGTGAACTTTCCCAAGATAAAAAAATACCATAAATGTTTTATTGTTACTGCATTAATACTGAGCAAACACGTCGTACAAGTACCAGCCCTGGATTAAAACCCGTTTTTAAATCCGCAATAAAATATTTTTAGCAACTTAAACATTGTATTGTATTGTAGTGTATGGAGTCGCTCCACTCAACATAGCCCTACTTACAAACTATTTGACAGGTGGCCAAATTTAAATGTTTATTCAGGTGCCTTGTATAAATTGTGGAGCTATTATAATTAATTTAAAACTTAGTTAAAAATCTAATATGCATAAATCTCATTAAATCCTATAAAGAAATAATTATTTTGATCCATCAAAAAACCGCCGCGCCGGTCCTTAATTAAGCTTATAAGAACACCACAGTTTTGTGTTGTCACTGTAAAATAGGTTAACAATTTTCTTTTCGCGTTTCCACAGTTATTCTACTACAGGATGGATTTTGATTAATTCCACAGGTCCACAAAAATTCTGGTGTGTACTGGGTGTGGGACCAAGATTTTCTGGCGTATTTTTTTTCCGTTGAATACGAATCTAAAGTCAAAATGGGGGTCAAACAGCAAAAAATCGAGAACAGGCGTAATTTCAGATATTAACCTTTTTTTTTAATTTAAAACGTCAATATCTCAAAAACTATAAAAGATACACGAAACTTTATATGTCATAAACTATTTATTTTTACAAGACATTTAATTTTAGTTATATAACCTTTTTGTCTAAATGCAATATTTTTCGAGGTATAATCGGAAAACCGAATTTTCAGGATTTAAAAATTATTATTTTTTTGTTTTTAAATTTTTCTGCAAATTTTGAGTAATTTGGGATTAAAATACATAAAATAAATGATTTAAATTAAAAACAAAACAAAAAATCACATTAATAAAAAAATTTAGTCCTATTTTGGACTGATTTTTTTGTCAAAATTACATTTTCGTGTATTTCTCCTTTATTATTTATCTTATCGAAAATGTTTATATAACTTTTTATATAGACACTTTAGAAAGCTTTATTTTTTGTTTTATGATTTTTTTTGTATCTCTTATAGTTTATATAGTCGTAGTCCAATCATTTCGTGGTGCCGGTAAATGTACCGTATCGGTTTTTTGGGTTTTTCTCGATTTTTTGCTGTTTGAACCCCGATTTTGACTTTAGATTCGTATTCAGCGGAAAAAAATAAGGCAGAAAATCTTAGTCCGACACCCAGCACACACAACTTTTTTTTGTGGACCTGTGTTATTTTGAAAAATATTAATATTGCGAAATGGGATAGAATTTAATTTTGCCTAATCTTGAGAAAGAATATTTCTAAAACTAAAGGCTTTAAAGCACCTGATCTTTACGTTCAGGAAATCGCATCTTAAGATATCGATAGGTCGCCCCTATTTTAGTTTTTTACTCTTTGGTTTAGTGTCGTGTGCAAAATTAAATGCATGAAATATTCCTCAATTCCTGGATATAAGTGGTTCAACTTTTATAAAACTAACATCTTGGACCTCCAATGTCTTTATTTTTTAATTGGTACATAACGACGTTACGGTTAGTAAGTATTTTCAACCGTTTTCAAGTGACAACTAGTTTAAATTTGCATTTATTTTTTACTAGTGTGGGAATAACAGAGTTTTTGCTCGGTCAAACATTTTGAAATTCATTGCATGTAAAATGTTCTCATGGTAAGAAGTGGAAAATAAATGGTCTCAATAAAATATTTCGCAAATTTCTGACAATAATGTACTAAGTGGTCTTTCTACTTCTTATTTTTTTTTTATTCATTTAGAGGAGTATTAGAAATGTAATATTTTTAAGATGTATTTTTTGAAATTTTTAAAACTTAAGTTATAAGAAAGTAATAATAGAAAGTAATAATTAGAAAAATAGATTTTAATTTTAAAGATGGTCTATGAAATATCAAGTAAATGTTTTGTTTCGAGATCATCTTCTCCGGGAAAGTGGTATGGAAGTTATAAACTATGAATAACATATTTTTTCACGGTGGTTACCTTGTTGATGGTTAAAATACTTTTAACTTTAGGGTCGTTAGGAAGTTATAAACCAATAATAACAACATTCAGTTTCGTGCTTAGCACAGTTTTGGACTGCATGCAAAATTTTATCTATCTTCGTAAAGCTGTTTTTGAGCTAGAGCGCAGACAGATCGACATATTGGAAAACCATGTTTTTCCTAATCTAGGAACCCAGATTTGCGAAAATTTCGAGATGCGATTTCTTTCGCGATTACAATATTTTTTTCCACATTAATTTGCGAATTTGGATCAGTATTAGTAACAACAAAAATATTTTTTCCTATTTCTAGAATAGGTAGACATTAATTTAAGATAGAGGGGAATTTCATTAAAAAATCACACTTTATATCTGCTTTAAAAATGTTTCTAAATTAGTATAGTGTTTGAACTTTTCTTACTGGTAATATTTTTCTATTTGAGAAGCTGGTCCAGGATACAGTTGATCGACTGGTCACCTGATGGCATGTATGCTCAGATATACTTTGTGGATGAAGGTAACTCCCGCGTCATAAAGGTGGCGGATGAGGAGCTCTATTCTTTAGAAGCCCTTGATGACAAACTCAATAATTACCCACATCAAGCTGTCAAGGTAAGGTTATGTTAGTGAAAAGCACAAAGAATTACATCACATATCTAAACTAAGTTTATATTTACATTTATTTACTTCGTTTATTACAAGGTAAGAATGGATTTAGAACAAATTCCAACCGACTTTGTGGACTTGGTATCAGAGATTGTGCCCAAGGATATTCCCGTGATGTTGAAAATTGTGAAAACAGTGGAGATATTAAGATGGTTAAACTATTTGGACGCATTGGTCAAGGAGGTCTTTTTTGTATTAACACATCCCTTTCTTTAAATTACGAGGTTAAGTAAGCAGTGCTATTTCGCCTATTCTAAATTTATTTGGAGATATATTTTTGACATGGTTTTTATTTACTTTAATTTCCTTATGTTATTTTTTAGGAAAAAAGAAAACAGTAAGCTTCAAAATCGATTGAAACATCTACAGTTGTCAGGTATTATTTTTTAAATATTTTTTTCTTTATAGTCAGTAATATTGTTTATTGCAGATAGGGTTTCTTCTGCGGGAGTTCTTAAAAGTCCACGTCTACCAGAGATAGGTAAGTGGGTAGTAGTAGTTATTAAAATTATACCTGATTGTTTAAAAGCACATAAATGGTTTATTACGTTATTTTAAAACCGTTTAAAGAATAAAAATAAGTTTGTAAAATTCATCATTCATGTTTTGGCACTGAAAACATAAACTGTGGACAAAATCGTAAATATTTCTAGGCGCTAGGCATTGCACCGGGCCAAGATCTGACCTGACGTACGCAGTGTGCATATTACACGAAAGGTTTCGGCTTGTTTTCCCACCTATTATAACTTTATTGATATTGTTCATAAAGGTATGAAATTTGCTTTGTAAGTCAAGTGGTTCCTGATATATTCGATTTTAAAAATCGTCCATTTTATTACTAACTGACTGACTGACTCCCTTACTCATTGACATTAAAATTATGGGGCACTGCCCGAGGAAGCGGAAACTTAAAATTTGGTATATAAGTAAGTTGTAGGACAAGAGGTAAAAGAAGAAAAAAATTGATATGTATTTTAGAGGGTATCAGAATTTGCAAAATTAAATTCTGATTTAAGGGACATAAAATGAAAATTTTAGATACAGGCAGTGATTTCAGTCTAAAGGTTAGAAAATTTATCCACAGAGCAGGATGCTGGAAAAACGGCATAAGATCCTCTGTTCCCCATTTTTTTCAATTCATTAAACTCAGAAAAAAAAGGGAGATGTCACAAAACCACGTATGTAAAATACGGGCCATGTTCCTATCCAAAAATGTCGGCGTCCTAAAGTACTGAGATCTTAAATTATACCAAGTTCTGTCCCCAATTATTTTGTTCCACTTTTTTTACTGATCTGTCTGAATTAATAAAAAAAAATATCTATATAAATGAAAAAAAAACTCAATAATACAGACATCAGTAAAAAACTCCCAAGTCAAATAATAGTGGAAGAAAATTGTGGGTAGAACTCGGTCTATTTTTTTTTTTTTTTTTTCGTTTAATTAGAGTAATTATTAGCAATTAAAAATGAAGAGGCGCCTACATACTATTATAAAGGTTCCCATTTTATACTATTTATACTACTTTTATAACATTGAAGCTTTTGTGACTGACTGCCATTACTTATGGAGGTAATGGTTCTTCTGTTATTTTTTTTTTAATCCACATAGTCGCCTACTTCTGCTAGATCAAACACATTCGGAAGCTCTGAACTGGCGAGCTAAACTGGTTATATGTTGGTTTAGGTAACAATAAAATGCATTTATTGGTTTCCTATTTTCTTTTTTAAGTTAATAGCTCTTAATGCATGATTCTCTATTAATAAACGATAATAGTATAGACAACTAAAACACACAAAACAAGCATTGAATCTATTTATAACCTTGTTTTTCGAATAAGAACCATTAAAAAATTTGTCAACTTGGTTGCCTAAAATCCAAATACATCTTGAAAAAAATTTTTTTTTTCACAATTTAATAGCAAAACGATCGCCAAAAAAATATTACTTAACTAACCAGGACTAACTCGGAAATTAATTGGATTAACGATCGTTACCATTAACGAACGCGTTAAAAGGAGTCGATCATTAATCGCCCTTATTAACATCCTTCCTTGTTAAATAGCTTTATAATAGCTATAAACTGCGATAGCTTCTAAAATGTATGATAATTTAGATAGTAGAATTGTGTGGGCCAAGTTTTGGCTTATTCTCATTTATTTTTTCATGGAATGTAAAACAAGGCCTTGTTTAATTTTTTTCTGAAAACAAAAAACCTATTAACCCCCTTCATGTGTGAAATTAAACAGGATTTTTAAAAAATAGAAAAAAATGTTAATAAAAACCACGTAAAATCGCAATCTGCTTCCTCTTACTCCTTTCTCTTGAAGCGATATCCCTTAAATAAATAATAATAAGTTTCCTACCTTCCTAAAGAGTTTCCTTTATACCAAATTTGAAGCTAATATCTTCCTTTATTTGGGATTTATGAAGATCTGCAAAAACCTCTGCGCTTTTTTTTTACTACTTCAGTACTTATATACCTAATGCTTACATTTTTAATTTTGTTACAATTAAGATTATTTTGTATATAATTTTTTATACCTATACAGTCAGTATAAATACACCACCAGTAGACTGAAAAATTTATCCCAACATTGAAAAGTCACCATATGATTTTGTATTCAACATATCGCCATCAATTCGTCAGCTTTAGGGAAAATTTAAAAGAAAAATGTTAAACTTGTCTCTGCTTGGCCTAAGAAGTTACCCATTGTATTTCCATAAAACCGTCTTTGTATTTACTACGCCTTATGTTTTTTTTTTAAATTTTTAGGTAAAGAATTTCCAGTGTTCGTTTCGTTTGTTGTTAATCCACACAACTTCTATATTCAGCTAATTGAACCGCAATTGACTCCAATGATGCACCGCTTGCAGGAAAGGTACAAAGACGTATACGACGGCAATCTAAAAGTGGAAGAGATTCTGATAGGTAGTACTTACGCTTCTAAGTATGAAGACGGGATTTGGTATAGGTAGGAAGTTGTTTTAAATTCTTTTAAATATATCGATATCTCCTTTTTTTTCTTCTAGAACAATTGTGAAAAAAGTGGTACATTCAGGATTTGTGTCCGTATTTTATTGCGACTATGGTTACTATCAAACAATAAATGTTAAACAACTGGTTCCATTGGAAGAGGAATTTATGGATTTGCCCTACCAGGGCTTAAAAGCAAAATTAACAGGTATGCGTGCTAAGTACAATAAATTACTATATCTGTCCAGAACCCTTTTTCAATGAAAATAATATTTAAACTTTATATTATGGCCTGCAGATGTATCTCTTTGCCCTCTAAACTTCCAAGTTTTTAAATTGTGTGTTAACGCGATCGACCGGTTAATAATCTGTTTATGTCTTTAGTTGTTCTCGGCCTTTAATCGGTTCTTGCCCTTCCCATAACCTAAGAGAAGGCCGCGGGAACGTGCAAAATGTCAGAGGTTAATTTGGCACTTTGCTTTGTCTCCAACTTTTTTAAACACATATCCAGCTTGAAACCTCAGTAAATACCATCCAAAAGCAGCTGTTTTAATTCCATTACGAAGGGCTGGTATATGGTGTCACGGTGTCAGGCATTAATAACCAATAATGACCAGAATCGCCTTTATGTGAGCGGTGAATACAATTTTCCTGTTACTTTACTTGAGACCCAGACCCGTTTGCGGGTCTGGTAACGCGGACCTTGTTTTTCGTTATCAGTGACCTCTAGGGAGCCTTATTAAATTTTAGCCGAGCTTGGTAAAGCGGTAAGACATAGTTTTATATACATTTTTTAGTTCGAACCATTTCGTATATCATATTCACCTACACTGTAAGGGTCTGGTAACAAATATTCGACGTAATAATTTAATACTACAGTAAACGCAACTGCAAGGTTTAAATTATTATTAGTTAACGTACTCAATAAATACACCTAAAAATGAATATGACATATTTTTAAAAGTATTTTATTTAAGCACTAACTATTAGGCTTTTTATCTATCTTACTAAAATGGTATTTTTTACAAAAATAAAATGTAATAATTTTACTTATGTTAATATTCTACGAAATTGCGAATATTTTTATGTTCGTGAACATATACCACACACATGTGCTTACACGATTTTCAGTTCTAAGTACGGTAAGAATTGTAGACTAAAATTTACCCAAAAGCTGTGTTCACACATCGTCGTTGTGGTTGGGCCCAGTAGGATTTTTTGGAACATGCGCTAGAGTTGCTGGTTATCGGCAACTCTTGTTGCCACCGTATGGAACGGGATCCGAAGCTAAGATAAACACAATGCTTTAACTCAAGGTGTTAGCATACTGTTGTGATGAGTGAATGACATCCTGTGCCTTAAACAGGTGTCCCAAACGGTGCCTCTGAGACACAGGGCGACCTCTCAGAGTATCTAGCCTTACTGCGGTAATGCGAGGCTCTGCCGTGGTGGACTATTACTTCCCTAGCTCCAAACAGAAAGCCAGGAAATAGGAAAAAAGTGACAAAGGTGCGCCATTTCAAGAGGTGCCACTCAAGGTCACAAGCAGACAAAGGTCCGCCGACCAAAACGGGTGAATCCGTTTCGTAAGGTGCCCCTGAAGTCACCGGCGCCTGTTTCACGGGGAAGGGCTAATCCATCCTGAACAAGCAGGTGCTTGGGAAGGGATCCCTGAATCCAAACAGAAGGCGGACAGGAACCGGCCTTTAAAGAGAGAAAAGAGGTCTGGCTTTAAAACAAGAAAGCGGAAAAGGGGGACCGTTTTCCACAGGATAAGGCCCCCGGAAGATAGCGGGCCTTTTACTAACGAAACATTTTGGTTCCTGTAAACAAAAAGGGAACTTGGTTTAAAGCTATAAGGGCATAGGTTTTGGGATGAGAAATGCTTTCAAAAGTAAAAATAAAAACACAGGTCATTTAGGAAAAAATTAAAAAAAAAAGATGTTTTTACAGATTTTTAAAAAATCTAAAAATAAAAAGTTACGGCTGTTTTTTGAAACTCCAATATTTCGTTTTTTTTAATATCTTAAAAACCTTAAGACTAGAACCAGTCTGCGAACAGCAATAAGTTACTAACAAAATTCCCCATTCAGCTTGTTTTTCTATCTCTAATCTCAATACCTCCATTACAAATTTCGGACACACTGTGTACTGGTTTTATTGACGATTAATCACATTTATTGATATTTTACTTAAATCATGTTTTTCCCATAAGAGTGTATTTAAGTTGCTGGTTTTAGAAAACCGGAATATTTCATCTAAAATCTGACTCGTCAATCGCATTTTATATAAGAAGTTGCTTTAAAGATGTTTTTACAGATTTAAAACCACTTTTCTGGGGTTTAAGGAAACTTTCTGATCCTTAGATGTGTCTACCATAAAATCAAGATATATTGCTTCTGTCAAAAAAATAAATAGTGGTAGATTGAGATGGTCAAATGATCAAAAGTCTCTTCTTACCAGTTATTTTAAGAACCACAAGCTAAGAAAACTACCACAGAAAGCAGAATGTCTCAAATGTATTGATGACTTACTTACTTAAGGGAGTTGACTGGTCCAGGGCAAAAATTTTGGCGTGTAATTCTTACCTTACTTAGAACTAAAAATCGTGTTACCACACCACAGTGAGATATAACTGATATTATGTTCGGGAACATAAAAATATTCGCACATTCGCTTCGGTAGAATAGCGCCATAAGTAAAATTATCATATTTAAAAAAAAAGATTAATGTAAGATATATATAATATATATATATATGTCTAGTGCTTAAGTGTTTTTATTGAATCCGTCAATTGCCGCTACTACGGGCTTGGTAACGTATATGATATACAGTTTGCTATGGTGGCGACCCCAACCAGGAAATGGTGTGAACTAAAAAATGTATATAAAACTATGTTTAACCGCTTTACCAAGCCCGACTAAAATTTAATAAGAAGGCTCCCTAAAGGTCACTAAAAACAAAAAATAGGGACCCACAAACAGGGTCTTGTAACTCTCTTTGGGTCTGGGAACGAATGTACCACATAGTTTTTAGGCTCGTATAACCGGTAAAACAAAAAGCCGATACCCACCTAAAGGTTTTAACCAGGAGTTTATCACTCTACATAAAAATGCTTTGACTTTTAAGATACCCACATGTAAGTTACGGATAGAGGTTAAAACTCATGCTTTTTAACCCGCTAAATTTGGACTGGTTTTAATTTTTTCATATGGGTAATGCCTTTTTGTCAATATTTCCGACACAAATTCACTGTAAGTACCTTCGAGCATATACTTATGCGCGAGAGAGAAAGAAAAATCTACTACTTTTCTCTTTCGCTTTCATGTGCTGATTGGTCGGTGGCAGGGGTATTTAGTCCTCTCTGCGTGCTGCATAGTGGGCGAGGATATATCCCTCCCACCAACCAATCAGCGCGGTGGAGCGAGACAGAAAGGTAGTAGTAGTATATGCTAGGTAAGTACCATGTAGTCATGATTTTTATTCAAATGTTTATGGATATAAAGTTTCTCCCCTTGTCCTTGAAAGAAACCCCGACAATCAGCTGATGGGTGACGATTTATGCGTCACGGTGAAACCCCGTAAGAGTAAATCCTCTTAGACAGTTAAAAATTCTATTTCATTGCATATCCTAAAGTAGTATTAGTCTTTTGTTACCTTTGTTAATTTCAAATCCTATAGGAAACCATATTAAAGTAAATAAGCAAATCATTTATAGGGTAAAATGGGTAGTCCAAGACCTCCACACTTGCCTTTCTGGCGCTTTTTATGTTGCAGAGTTCTTGCAAAACTAATTGGATACTTATTTTTGCACTTTTTAATTAAAATCATGATTAAGTCTGTCAGATAATTAGCTGTGTGACAATGTCAAGCAGTATGAACACTTGCCACAAGAAACCTATTTGCGTCGTTTGTTGTTAAAATAACAATAATATAGTTTAATTATAATTGCCTAGTAAACCAAACGTTAAGACATACTAAAGACCAGGACATTTACTTTTTAATGTCCGTAATATTTTTTAATTATATTTTTATTTAACCCCGGTCGCGGTTATTTTTTGTTATTATTTTAGAAAGGATATTTTTTTAGGTATTAAACCAATTCAAAGCAAATGGACCATGGCCGATTGCGAACGGTTTACGGAACTGATAAACAGGAAACCGTTTTTCGCATTTTTAAAAAATATTGGAAAAGACGATTTATGTGAGAATGACTTGGTCTTAGAAATTAAGTTAATAGACAAAGAATCAAATTACAATATACACGATGAGTTGGTAAAATGGGGTATCGCTGCTAAGGATGATAAATAATGATAAAGTTCTTGTTTATTTAGATTTTAATCGGTACAAATAATAAACACGCCGTATTAATAATTTAATCACAGTGATTATTGTTTTGTAATATACCAGTGACATTTTTTTTGTTGTATTATAATTTGTTAATTTTTTAAATACTATACGACTGTGAGTCGTGGACTTAAAACGTTCTTGAAACATATTAAAAATTTCGGAATCGTTTCTTGTTCAACATTTTTTCTAAGATTACAAAAGTGGTTTTGTTACATACAGTATCACCTGGGAGTTTACGAGAAAAAAATCTATATTGTTGGTTTTACCAGGAAATGGCATTCTTTCTTTTGTGTTGTGCCGTTTTGTCGATAATTTCATTTTTTTTTAATATATTATTTTACATAAAATAACTTTTTCTCGTAAAACAAATAGGGATTATTTTTATAAGTTCGCAAAACTATTTAAAACATATTATTAATCCTATATTCAGGTAAATAAAATGTTACAATGCCAAAACTGATTTTAAAGAAGACTGATTAATATTTAATATATAACGACAGGGAAAACTTGGTTTAAATAAAAAATAAGCTTATTTTTCTAGTAAAAATTACAATGAATTTTTTAAAATAATAACGCTGAAGATTTACCATGCAGATTTGTGTCTTTAAAGATTCAAAAAAATAGTCTTCCTAAATTGTAGGCCCAGATCCTCATCTGATACTACTCCTATCTAAGCTTTCTGAGCAGGAAAGAAAGTATTAAAAAAAGTATGTTTTCCTAAATAAATATATTATATATTTTGCAGCTAGGTTACAGTTGTTAATATTTCAATTAGTTTAATTGGATACATATCTACATGTAAGTTGTTTTGAACTAAATTTTTTTTATATTCTGGAGAAAAATATTGAGTTAGTATTTGTAGTTTCTTGTATTTATAAGTAGAGGGGGAATATTGTGACCGGCTTAATGGCATAATAGCTTCAAGCCAAAAAATAAAAAAAAGGAGGGAGAAAACGTATTGTTGTGCAAAACTATAAATTTCAAAATCCGGGCAAAGCGCTTTCAGCTAAAAAGCCATGCTCAGTACTTTTCGTCAAAATGGGGCACAGGAAAACGGTCTCCAAAATCGTCTCTACACATATTTATTAGACAGGGTTCCCCATAATAGACTACCCATTTTAATTGCTCAGTAAAATTGTTATAACTTAAAAAAAACTAACCTTTTTGTAACACTTAATTACAATTCACTCTTTAGGATTTACTATAACATACGACTTATCCAAACTTTTAAAAATTACATCTTTTAAGTAAGTGCCATTAACTTCAATGCATTTTTCAAGATTTGACAAGAAATGATTCATGACACGATGAAGAAAAACCTGATCTATTCACCGGACCTCTTTAGGAATTCGGACTTTAAGATCGTGGATGTTTTCTGGAAGAGTTGCAAAAACCTTTGGCTTTAAATAGCCCCCCACAAAAAAGTCTGGCGCAGTTAAGTCCGGGGACCTTAAATGCCAATTTAAATCCCCAAATAGTGAAATGAGTCGGCCATTAAACACTTCTCGCAGAACTCTTTTAGAATTTTTAGCGGTATGTACTGTCGCTTCATCTTCTTCTATTAAGTTACTCTTTATGTTTTCACGCAAAAAAACTCATTGTTAAACTGAATAATCCATGAGAATTAAAACTAAACATTAAATTATGTGTTTAAACCTAATGATGCTTTATTAGAAAAATGACCTTTTACGAAAACCAATTTTTTCCTAGTTTTGTGACAGGTGCCTACTCGATTAAAAATATGTTGATTCAAATCCCAAAGGCCATAGAAGATAGTAATATAAAAAGAAACGTACTGACTTATCTCAAATAGAATTAATTTTAATATCAAAATAGGTAGTCTATTATGGGGAACTCTGGACAATTGGGATTAAAATTCATTTAAAATATTGGGGTTTCATTTCCAGAGAGACGAAACGTTAAGACACTCTTAAAAACCCCGTCACGTTATTTTTTTAAAATATATAGTTTTGCACGCAAATACGCAATATTTTCTCCCTCTATTTATTCCCCAACGTACACACAGCCCACCACCCCTTCTTTGTCTTGATTTATTTTGTTTTTGTTGTGTTTTGTTGTAATTAAAAATGTAAGCTTTGTTTGGCCGTTTTTTCAAAAAGCAATAAATAATATTTTTGTTTAAGTTCTTGTGGTATTTATTATTTGTTTCAATAGATATTTTTTATCTTTTGCCAGAGTAAGTACTTTTAGTTTAGTGCTATTAAAAACGTACGTTTTTTCTACTTTGAAGAGTCGTAGCTAGGTTGGCGACAGTTTTTATTTCCCCCAAATAAAATTTCTTTTCGTTCCGAAACACTTAAAAGTTTTTTCGCGATTGAAATATTCAAACACGGTAACTAATTTTGTCTCACCGGTTTGTTTCCGCGATTAAAACGGTAGTATGAAATGGTACATGGTATCTAAGTTACGAAATACTAGTCAGGAGTTGTGTTACTTTTTTCCCTACATTATTATTATTTTTCCCATCTTTTTAAATAGGCATGGCAATAACCATTTTTTTTTAATATAAAAACCTTAGTAGTCCACCAATTTTTTATTTAAACTCTATTTATTGAGTCATAAGGAAGATATTTTCTGTCAGAACACTCTTTTAACACATTATTTACAAAACTGGGCCATGGGGAGACTAAGTACCCATTACAAAAAGATATCGAGTTATTTATTGAAAAAAAAAACAAGTATATTAATTACTTAAACAGTACAGTATTAAAATGAGTTTTAAACATTAATGGTAAAAAAATTAAACTATAGGCACAAGTCAATTTACAATTTTAACCTGTAAATTTTGTATTGGTATGCTTATATATTCCAAGTTTTCCTTCCATAATGTTATATTTGTTCCATTTATTTTAGAACAAGGAGTGTTCAAATTTCCTTTTCTAGGTCTTTCCATAACTAATGGCTGAACAGTTTCCAAGTTATCAGCATTATCGCAAATAACTTTAGCCAAGCTGGTCTTTCTGATTTCCATCAATTGTTCTAAATTAAAGCCTTGTGGTTTTTGGGGATTCTCATACCAATATCGATCTCCATATTTAAGTCTAATAAACTGATCCAATATTAGACATGTTAAAGTTGGGCCTAAAATACTGCCTTTAATTGGTTTTTCACTAAGTGCTCCTGTATATAAGTCTATATCCTCGACAGTCCTAAAAAACATAAATTTGAAACTACCTGCATGTACTATTCACCTTAAATTAGTTGTTTATTTGAAAGGGTTTAAATTAATATACCTATAAATGGCTTTAATACTGTTTAAAGATGACGGTTCCGTTATATTACTAAGATCGTCAAAATTATGTGTCTTATTAAGTCCACAATGCTCTTTAAAATAAATGTAACCTGGTAAGCCGTGGTCTCGCCCTCTTTGTATGTTTAGAGATACCAAATCTAGGCCACACATCCGAGGCTGGGCAACTTGCTTAGATGTTCTTTCAAATAAATGTGATTTGAGCTCGTTGGAAAAATAACTATCGGAAGCTTCAATGCTTGTATTCATAGCTCCTCTTAATGCTCTATCTAGTTCACCATCTTGGTAGAGTTTGAATGGATCAAAAAGCATTTTGCGCATTTGAATGAAGTCGGGACTAGATGAGTCTTTAGCTAATAACTTCACTAAACCCGGTATAAGGGTGTGGGCAAATCGAAACGCTGCTGCTGCAAACTCGTTAGCTATCGACGGATCCATAGAATCATTGTATTTTCTAAAGTAGTCATGTTTCTTTGGAGCTAACTCATATTTTGTCATAATTTTTTCACCTAAAAAATATACTTCTTAATATTTCAACTTTTACTATTTTTAATCTATCAAAAAGGCCGCAGTTGCTCTCTACGGGAAAGAACATATTAAAAAATGGAATCAGAATTAAGAAATTCATTTAACCTTTCTTATTAATATGTAAAAAATAGAGCTACCTACGCATTGCCTTATTATTTTCAGACAAAAAAAATTAAAAATATTTTTTAAGGTCGCTAACATAACCTTATTTTTACTCTTTATTTTGACTTTCAAAAAGTAAATATTCGCTTTGAAAGACACATACTTTTTTTCAAAAATTGATCGCTAAACGCGCAGAAAAATCGTGTTTTATCCCCGAGGATCAAAGAGAAATTCTAAGCCTTCCAGAAGTGCCGCGAACCTTTAAGAGGAAGCGTGACCTTGTGAAAGTCAAGAATTCAAGTCCGTGGAACAGCTGGAGCCCTGACAAACCAGTTCGTCGTTTTTCACTTCCAAAAACCTAGATTTGCTTGCAATATATTAACGCATTGATCATAAGGGGTTGTAAAAATACCGTATACATATAGCGTGTTTCGGTGCCTCGACAGCGTTGACCAAAGAGGGGCATAAAATGGGTTAAACATCTAAAAGCCCGGCACTTACAGTACCTAGTACTTAGGCTCCATACAAGCTTTAGTGAGCTGTCATCATACAGGTTAAAAAATATCCTTTTAAGAGTTTAAAACTGCACACGTGCGCAAATGGATAAAGTTGTGATACTGATTGAATAACTAACAATACGAATAAAAACCCCTCAGTAGTGATGGAACCTTCCGAATGATCTTCCGAACGATATTTGAAAATAGAAATGTTTCAAATGATTTGAATATTTCTTTTGGATATTCGAATATTCGTATTTTAATCAGCTGGGGTATATTACCGCTACTTATGGGATGATAGTTCATTCGATTCGCGGTTCATTCAAGGTCAATCCTAGTTTGACCGAAATAGGAAGAGAAATTAGCCTATCGAACGACAATTTTAATTTCTTCATTATCAAATATTAACAAATTTTTGCACCAATTACGTCAATTCATATCTACGTACTTAAAGTACTTAAATTTAAGCAAATTGAAAACCACTCGGAAAACCATAATATGCATTTCCATCATAATGAATTTTCAATTCAAAATGCAGGTACTACACACAAAAAATTAATATCAAGAATAAAAATTTTTCACAAAGTGTCGACTTTTTTGGCGGCCACTGTATACTATTCCATACACCACACTAATAATTACGAATTAAAACGAAAACAAAACTTCCGCCGCACCACCAATAACAGCAAAACAAATTAAAAACGTACACGAATACGTATGCGAACACAACATCAACCCAACAACTAAAATAGTCGACTAAAATCAAAAGCCGAAACAAAATCATTCATTTTTCATCTTCCGACAACTGATTCATCCGGAATAATTTGTTATTTCGAAAGCAAGAGCTTCGAATTCGGGGTAAATCGAAGGCCGGCGGTCGGCGCAATATATCGACTATCGACTGGCGTTGATCGATCAATGTTTCATATGTCGAATGATATTCCGAATATGAAGATCTTCCGGAAGACGAATATTCGAATAATAAAATCATCCGAATATGCCCATCACTACCCCTTATTCAAGTACAACTGAATCTTGAGCACAGAGCTAAAAGAGCTGACTGGGGTAACCAACTAAATAGTCAGCTATGAAAAGATTAAATGGGTCATGACAACATTTGAACCGTACAAATCACTAGGTCTAGACATACATATCCCGCTCTGCTGCAGCAGGGTCTTGATTTATTTTTGCTTTACCTGTGCAGAATTTTTAGAACATGTATTGCATCAGGGTATGTCCCGGAGGCATGAAGAGTTGCTCACGCCATTTTTATACCTAAACTCGGGAAAGAAAGTTACACTGTGGCCAAGGCATACATAACTATCTGCCTGTCATCATTCGTGCTAAAACGCTAGAAAAACTGGTAGGCAGACAGTTTAGGTATGGGGAACTTGAAGTAAACCCCCTTTCTAAACACCAAGATGCAAATGAAGCAGGTAAATCGTGTGCTACTGCTCTCCATAATCTCGTAACGGGGCGGGGGTGGAAACGTCCATTCACCACAAGAAAATAGCATTTAAAGCTTTCATAGACATCGAGAGGGCGGTTTGCTCCATGCTTAGGCCTACCTGTAGACATGGAATAGACGACACTACATGCAGATCGATACATAACATGCTACAAAGTCGGCAAGACGACACTGTAGGAGTGGAGGAAGCACAAGGATTTTCTTAGGACGAAGTGCTTTCTTCTCTTAGTGGTAACTGAGTTACTAACTCGTCTCAGCTACAAGGGTTTTTATGCTCAGGGATATGCTGACGATGTGGTAATACTCTTACAAGGCAAACATTCCACTACTTTAGCAGAACTTATGCAACGAGCTCTAAACCTAGTACAGCGCTGGTGTCAAGGCATAGACCTTAACGTCAACGCCGAGAAAACCGTAATACTGGCATTTACAACAGAAGAAATATAGGAACTACAACAAACTAAGGTCTAGTCCTGGACACTAAATTAACGTGGAACCAACAGATAACAATGAATCTAAACAAAGCAAAAATATGCCTCATGAGATGCAGGAGCATGTTTGGTAAAACCTGGAGGCTTAGACCAAAAATTATTCTTTGGTTGTACTTCACATTCATCAGGCCGATAGTCACCTATGGGGCTGTCGTATGGTGGACGAAGTGCCTTAAGCACCCTTTCTATGGCTATGAAAACTATCCTGGGGTATCATCAGCGTCAACAGTATTAAAAACAACAGGACGTGAAAACAAAATCCTGAAAATACGGCCACACAAGGATGAACAGCTCTGGACATAAGATCAGATTACATGACACTCGTTTACAACTTTGACAAACCATATAGTGCCAGCTGTAATCCTGACATATGGGCAAAGGGAACACCTTCATTACTTTCGAAAGGCCTAGTTTGATACACCGCTGGTTCAAAGACAGGTGACATGGAGTGGTTTCTGGTGTATTTCGGGTAAGGTGCAGAGCAACTTGTAGCTTGCTGCGAGGCAAGCAAGCCACAGCATACTAGGCGGAAATCTATGCTATCCAAGCATGTATTTAAGAGAATGTAAGGAGGGAATATCACAACCAAAATATATGCCTTCTCTCAGATAGTCAGGCTGCCCCAAAAGCCCTGAACTCCCATCGTTTTACATCAAAAATCACGATGGAGTGTCTAAACGACCTAAAAGAACTTGCCGCCAGAAACAACAGGATAGAACTTCTCTGGGTTCCTGGACACACGGGAATAGAAGGCAATGAAAAAGCAGATAAACTAGCAAGAGCCGACTCATCTAGAAAATTCAACGGCCCAGAGCTACTTGGACTATCAAAACAGGCGATGAAAACAACAATAGACATATGATCCCTAAAACAACATCTGGATCGTTCGCACGCATCAGATGATCAAAAACGTGCAAAGGCAACGCTAGGCGACCCTTCCAAGGAACTAACAGCTGAGCTCTTTCTTCTGAGGCATACTCAGTTAAGACAAGTAGTAGGAGAGGCCACTGTTATCTAAGGAAACACTTGCAGAGCGGAACTTCGCTTCCGCATAAACATCTTGTAGAAACCTATTAGACCTGATAAAGCGAGGATAAAGGGAAGCGGACTTCTATAACAAGAAAGGGTAAGCACAGTAAGCCAGTAGGCTGCAGTGCAAATAAGGACACGCGACCGACCCCGCTTAAATCAACCAATCAACCCTTATTTACACCGATAGGCCAGGTGTTGTATTATTCCTTGGGGTGTGCACTTGGGTAAATGCCTATTACCTATACAGATTAAAATATTTCATCAAGATACTTCCATCTTACCGAAAACCTGAATTCTGTCAGCACAAATCATAGATGTCAGTAGGACCCAGTTTTTGCTGTTTAATCAAATCAAACTGCGGTTAGAGTGGCGTACTGGATTTTTGGGAAAGGGAAGAGACACATGATAATTAATAAGTTTAATTAGAATAATCAGAACCAAATGGAAGGGCCGAATGACTTTGAAGACCCGTGCCGTCGCGTTATCAACAATACATTGAAAGTTACAATAAAAAATGTTACACGGCGTTTTAATAAATAGTTGTTATTTTATTAGATATTACTATGAAGACCCTCTTTAACTCCCAACTGGCTACGCTAGTGGTGTTGTCACTGGCGGCTCTAGTATTTTCATTTTTTTTATCTAAAAAGTGAGACATGGAACCCACATGAAATACCAGATGCAATTGGCCTCAAGGGGAACACTTTGGTAAAGGAAATTTTCATTTTGGAATTAGTGAAAAAAAGTTATTTTTTGCAGCACTCCCAAAGAAAAGTAAAAGTTTTAAAAGCGAATTCTCTATTTGTATTTTTTTAGTGAATTTGATCAAACTTTATCGTCAAATCCAAATTTCTCAAAATTATCTATGCTTTTCTAAAAACCATAGCCAGTTGATTTTTTTTCACTTAACAATTTCCTTATGCAGATATTTTTGCGAAATTTGGGATTTGACGATAGAATTCGATCAAACTTCCAAAAAACAAAGTATTCCCTTAAGGTCATTAGCATCTGGTATATATTTGATGTGGGTCCCAATGCCTCAGTTTTTATATAAAAAAATTTAAATTCTAGAGCCGCCACTGGGTTGATGTGGTCCGTCCATAGCCAGTATTTTATGTTAAAAAAATTAAAATAGCTGCGATAGTAAATACGATACGGACAAACTTTTACTCCAACCAAACTTCACAAACATTATATCTACACAGACAGATTGAAACCACCAATGTTTGCGCGATCCACTGGCATCAATCTGAACATCGGTGGGGACTTTAAATAGATACCTAAAAGTATTGGCAAGAATTCATTATAGGTAATGTGTTGCATTTGTGCAGCTACAATTCTTCTGGCCTCTTGAAATATTCTTTCATCATCCCAGTGAGGGTTTAACTCGGAAAGATTTTGAGCCAGCAGATTATGCTGCCTTGCCCAAATTAAATGCATACTCGTAAGATGTAGGTTTTCATTTGCCCTGGCGTCACCTAAAAGAAATCTTGTCAGTAAAAAACGGCAGATAATGTAATTCTGTGCTTACCGGTTAAAAAACAGTATCTTCCTTTACTTCGCTCCTCTATTCGATTGCAACCATCACTCATATCATCAGAAATAGGGAGCAATGTTCTATTATCTTCAGTTACATACATTTTTAGAAGGCCTTTTTTCATAGTTCTTAGCGAAAGTACCGTGTTTTCATTATTTCCGTAAATAACTGACCCATCTATAAATGCTGAAGCTTGATTCATTTGCTCTCGCGGACCTTAAATACAAAATGTTTCTTGTTTAAATCTTCGAACAGTTGACAAAAGCTCAAAGTTAAAGTACCTAGTACTAACGTCCGTGGGTGTCTTAAGTGAAGTTTATAATTACGACGACTGTAAAATATGGAGTACTAAGTGGAAGAAAAATTTTACCTAAACAGCAGGTTGGTGCAGGCGAGATCTAACAAAGTATAATAACTTTAAGCTTTAAAGATTAATTTATATCAACATACTTAAACTTTTACTTCATTTGACCAAGTAAATTACTTAAAGTATTTTCCGAGTAATTAAAGTATTACGATGTACTTGAAGTAAATAAGGAGTACTTAAAGTATAAAGAAATCAATTAAGTACGCCAATTTATTCACGTTAGATAATCGCACAAACAGATTAAAACAAGAACATGGCCCGACCTTTGCTGACTCTCTGCACCAAGAATGGTAGAATAACAATTATTTTTAAATACCTTTAAAATTATAGGACTTCAAAAAAACATCAAAATATTGTTTTAGTACTAGTTTAAAAATTTTTGAAAAATATTTTTTATTTTTTTCCAACACCACTTAAAGATACCTGTATTTAAAATGTTATTTCACAATCTATATATCTCGCCACTTTCATTTCTTCAAGATCTTTTACCCTCTTTATTATTTCTTTTAATACGGACCTAACTTGTTTTAATTAATACTTATTATATTGGTCCTCCAAACCCTAAAAATTTTCCAAAAAATAACTTTGCTAAAAATCTCAATACATACATCACAGTAACATACTTTACAGGTAAGGTAAATCGTTAAATTATCAGAGTATACATTTTCTTTTGCGCTAATACATTTAACTTGATGTTATTAAAAAAAAAATGCTCGTCAAGTTAAACTTCCGGTACTTTTATTTATTTCAGTTACTTTGGTTAACTTCGAGTAATTTGTTTTACTTTAAATCAAATAGGGTAGTACTTCAAGTACTTTTTGAATTTATTTGGAAAAGCAAGTACATTTTAACGAGTACTTGTACTTGTACTTAAAGTCCTTTTTAAAAAAGCATAAACTTGATACTTGTACTTGAAGCACTATTCGAGAGTACTTTAACAGCTCTGATTACGGGACTTAAAATACGGAGGTATAAAGGGGAAGGAAAATTAATTTACCTAAACAGCAGGTTGGTGCAGGCGCAGATCTAACAAACTCCATGCAAGTAACATTGTACTGAGCAAAAGGATCTGTTTTATCAATAAAAACTGGAAAGCATTCGGGAGATAAAATCCCAGCTATTTGACAGCAGGAAATGCTGCTGCCATTTTGTTTCTGGCTCAAAGCAGTAGCCGTAATATCGTGATCTAAAAATTGGCCCCAAACCGCAAGCATTACAGAAAATTGTGGATCGTCTCTGTAATAAGGCCTGTGAACCTCTATGCTGACTGTTCTTGCTGTTGGCAATATTTGTCCGCTTTTAGATATTCTAGGCTTACTTATACCTAAAATACGAAAATAAACAAACGCTAATAACTATTATTATCCAAAACTGATAACATAATTAGGACGTGCTATATGCTAAAGATCTGTGCGCGCTACAAAAACAGTATTTCCATTTCTGTGAAACAGTGCACTGAGTTTTTAATTATATTTTTTCAAATATGTGACTTCAGGGCCGTAGATACCTACGGCCCTGATTTATGAGAGGTAAAACAAATTTTAAGGCAGACTTTAACTTGTTAATTAGGTATGTTCTATGTTCTTGTGGCGGATTTATTTAGCAAAAAGTCCTTGTTGGGTACACCCCAAAAAATCCTATCCTTATACTCTCCAAGATGGGACCGCTTTGGTCCTGGTACCGAGATATAAAACGGAGTGTGCTTAGAAACTATTGACCCCGTCGAACTGGCAGATCGCCTGAAACAAAATAAAGAAAATCCTCCAAAAAATATTAACACACTCAGTTCTATACCCCGAGACCAAGAGCGAAGCGGTCCCATTTTAAATAGTATAAACATGGGAATTTTTGGCGAGAACCCAACAAGGTTTTTTTTAAATATTTTTAATTAGGATATTAATAAAGAGAAACGTAAAATAATTATAAGGTGCTTTAATAGCTAGAAAGGGCAGCTTATGCTTGGGGAGGCCAGGGGATCCCAGACCCCCCCCCTTTGAAACAAATTTAATAATTTTGATAAGAATTTTTTTTTCACCTATATTTTGTCATTAAATTTAATACTTGGGCCCCTCCCACGTTTTGTAAGAAGATATGAGAAAAATGTTTAAATGGTTTATTTGATCAATACGGTAGGTATAAAATTTGCAACATAAAAGACTCAAGAGCCTGCAAAACTGCTTAAGATTTTAAATATTTACCTAAGTTTATCTTATGAATAAAAGTACCAAACACAACCTGATTCTAAACAAGTTTCCCAAATATATTTTTTCTAAGTTTAAAACTAAAGGTAGTTTTTTCTTTTGCTGTGTTGAGTAATTTGCAGCTACTGCTTATTATACGCTATGATTTATGTAAATAAAATTAATAACAAATATACGCCGTGTGATTAGTTTTAAATGATTATAAATGTATTTTATATAAGGGAGAACAATTTGAAAAGTTCGTCTTACCTATATTATTAAAACAACACATAAGCGCTCAGATAAACATCGTATAATCTATCTCAAGACAGACTAGGCTGAACAGATTGGTCTGTGCAGATAGATTTGCTTAGAAATCCTTGGGTCGTACGACCTGTCTGAGCGTATGTGGGTATCTTTAGTCTTAATTATTATTTAAAATACTAATCAAAGTACCTACCGTCAGCATAGTCAGGTGGTAAAGCTCTTCTAAATGGCCTATAAGTTACTCCATACGTATTGGGATGTTTTAAGTTATTGCAAGATCCATTGTATGACCGGTATTTGTGAAAATTATTACACTGTATCGAAGTATTACTACACATTTCTACCAAAAACGTATCTGTAAAATTGGTTAGGCATATACGATTTACTGCAGTCTTGTTGTTTTTCTGTCTGAAATAGTAAAAGTATTTTTTGAAATATTACCATTGTTATTTTAAGCTTCTTTTAACCATATTTCAGCAATTCCTTTTATTTGCAGAACTATGTTCAAGAGATAAAAATATGGTAAACGGGAATACGAAATTGTTAAATATCTTTTTTATACTCAGAAAATAGATGACTGCTGATAGTTAAAAGGACTTTTGAAAAATAAAAAGACATATATGGTGTTCTACTTAAAATTTGCCAGTGTAGTACCAACACTTAGACTTAAACTTGCAAGCAAGGCAATAACCTGCTCTACTAAAATATTTTTTTCAATTGTTAGCCATAAGTTACCGCAGTCACCTTAAACTTTAAAGAAAATGAGTATTTCTCTTAAAACCCCCATATAAGTTAAAACTAATACCATCCTGTATGAAAGGGCACTGTAGGATAAAACTTACAGTGTATGTTCCATTTACAAAACAGGTAAGTTTTGTTTGCGATTTATTTTTGAGGCACCCTGTATGATCAAACATATTTTTGACATACGTGTAATACGAAAAATTCTTACCCAAATAAAAATCTCGTGGCTGCTTCTATCTCATATCCTTTCCTGGAAACATTTCTTGCCTCTTCACTAGTACTCATAACTTTCTGATGTCTGTAACTTGGGGTATCTTGTTCTAGAGAAGGAGAATTTTTTTCAAGTAGATCCTTTTCGCTTAGCGCTTTTTTGCCTTCTGACATGGCCTGCTGTAGATCGGAAACATTTTTGAAAATTTTATTTTGTGTCTTATCTTCAATCGGCCACGAGAGCGTATCAAAAAGATGTATAAATGAGTCTGTGGGTACTGACGTGTTGTTTATGGGGGTTAGAGTAACACTTGCTTCGGTACTGTTTGTTTCATCGCCTATTGGTAGATTTATTGTGTACGCCACTGTTATTACTATAGCTGCAGTGAAAGCCATTCTAAAATATTCGTTTACATTTTAATATAAATCTTTACCTAAAGCTTTTATTAAAATTACCAAGGAACAAAAATTCTGGGAAAAAAGTGATGTCTGTAAATATTTTTAAAATGTGTCTTAATGTTGTGTACCATTTGCAAGGTAACCCTTGAGATTTTATTTTATCTTGGGACAGTCCAAGCCGAAGTGCTAACTTCACTGTGATTATATAAGATGGAGTTAGAGGTTATTTATTAAAACAGGACTTAAAGATTTGAAAGAGTCTGGACACTCTAAGGGTGAAGAAATAAATGAAGTGTTAAGTTCGGGGCCTTTCAAGTTGGGTTCAAAAGGGACGCATTAGAGTGGTACTAAGTGTTACTGTGTTGGAAGCTGCCAAAGGCGGCATTATATTGGCTAAATCCTCGGAACAAAAACCATAAAAATACCTATAAACCGGCAGCCCCTCGGTGGGAAAGAGAAGCAAGTTTTTCTTCTTTGGGGTCATTAATAAGACGAACAGCTCTTCTTTTAATAAAATCAAGACTACTGAGCTGTGGATGACGCCATTTCCCTGACATGAGAACAATATTTTAAAGAGATTCTGATTTGGGATACATACAGATTATACAGATTAAGGGGAAAATAGTTTCTGGTTCGAAATAGGAATCAAAGCTTTTTTGAAGCTGCGCCATTTCCCTGACATGAGAACAATATTTTAAAGAGATTCTGATTTGGGATACATACAGATTATACAAATTAAGGGGAAAATTGTTTCTGGTTCGAAATAGGAATCAAAGCTTTTTTGAAGCTGCTAAGGCTGTGGATGTAATGTGTTTATGCCAGTTAAAGTATTTTCAAAAGAAACGCTTACAAGGTTAAATGTTTCTTTGTTGTGCACAACTTGGCCACGCCGCTCATAATTAAAGGATGACTAGTATTGGCAGGCTTTTGTCGGGACAGCGAACATAATTGTGTTTTGAAGGCATTAAACTGAACAAGATTTTTGAAGCCTTAATCTAATATTTGAAAAAGATACCTGTATAACCCTGCGCTTGTCTTCCAAATTAGGCGTCAAGACTGGCTTGAGAAGCCGAATATTAGAGTGAAAGATATCATTATCTGATGTGTTCGGAAATATCCGAATAGGAATGGAGATTATGAGATCCGTTTATTATTCAGAAATATTTTACACTAATTTACACTTTTTGTACACACCTAGTCTTAAAATACACCTTCCATAAGAGCGCTTACGTAAACAAGAGTAAAATAGTATACAGTATTTCTGAATAATAAACAGACCTATGTAGTTAAAGCAACTTTGGTAGAAATACAATTTTGACAGTGTTTTAAGTTAGACTAAGTTGCTGCTACATATACCTTATGCAGGGCGCTAAGTGTTAGTAAGCTGGATAAGGTGGTGGAGCTGGAAAATTGTAAATTAATATTAAAAATAATAAATAAATAGGAGCTCACATTCTTCTGTATATCTAGCTATTTTTCCCAAAAAAATTAATTTAGAAATTTCAAATTTGGCATAATGATAGGTCTTTGTACCGCGCACATATTTTGACTGCCAAAGTTTATAAAATATATGTTTTTTGTATTATTATAGCGTTTGCTACTTTAACGAATGCAAAACATGTTTTGTTTTTGATATTTTTTGGTAAATTGGTTATAAATATATGCGTAAGACGGGGTTTTCCTATTCTTTAAGATTTCTAAAGCTAGCTAACATTTCAACATAGGTCGAAAGCAAAGGGTGAAAATACGTGGCTATATGTCAAGTAGTATAAGTTTGACCTTATAGTCCGAGAGCTGGTGAACAATTTTGAGTAGGTTCTTGAGGCACTTTGAAAATGTGTTGTAATTGTCTTTGAAGGACCCCTCAACATAGAAGTCGAGGTTTGGTTAAAGGGGCGAGCGGCCCCCTATCAACCTTTAATTTTTTTTTAATTCAACGGTTGCTAGGGGCCGCTACCCTTTAGCCAGACCTTGACTTTTATGTTTAGGGGTCCTTCAAGGAGAATTACACAAATTTTCAAAGTGCCTCAAGAACCTACTCAAAATTGTTTACCAGCTCTCCTAGTATTAGGGGTCCCTAAGATGGACATTAAGCTCAATAACTTTTTAATTCCTGCTGTTGCTAAAATTATACCGAGTGATCGGTAGTAAAAGCATTTATGTGATTCTGCAGGAATGCCTGAATGTGTTTGTTTATTGGTGTTATAAAAACTGTCTATCTGTGAATCCCAAAATATAATATCATTAGTTTTTTTACGTAAAAGAATAAGATAAAACATGCATCAATAATATAAATTTGACTTCTGCGTGTCTAATTAAGGATTTCGGAATTTGCCTCTTTTTTGGATATCTCTGGAAGAAAATGGAAATTTTCAGGTTTTTACATGACATATCGTCACTCCGAAAGAAACGTAACAAGTGCAATTTTTGTGTTATATGCAAAAACTTAGATATAATATTAAAGAGGATACCCTGGAAAAGTTAGATAACTTAAACCCTCAAATTCGCCACCAAAACGCGAATATTTTTTTTTATCTCCATTGCGATTTTACTTTCGTCTCCACATTTTTCCTTAGACGATAGTGGACTACTCAAGACAAGATTTGACAGTATTCATATATGATTTTTATAAGTGATTTTTTTGTTGTTGGGACTGTTCTGTGGAACTTTCAATTAACCTACTCATTAGCATGTAAGAAGGAAAACAACACAACTCTAAATGTGACCTTAATTGTACAAACCTATTTTCAGAAAAAGTGACGTTAAAAAAAATATATATATATATATATATATATATATATATATATATATATATATATAAAATATATATTTGCTTAAAACCAAATTAATTTAAAAATATAATATATATCAATAGGTTTAAAAACCAATTAATTGGTATAAAAAATATCTGAAAAACTCAAGGTTTTTTTTTGTTGGCTATTTTCTCAAAACTAAGCTTTTTCAGTTGTCACTTTTGTTCCGGGGTGACAATATGTTTGGTTTTATAAACGTGTAAGACCCGGTAGTTTTCCAGCTAACTACAAATACAAAAAAAATATACGAAAAGAAAAACCAATTAATCTAAAATATTCAATATTAACAACACTTTTTTCCCAAATTTACTTAATGCTTATTATTTCATACGATAAAAATAACACTTACAATAAAATGGAACACACACAACACTGAAACTGTCTAACCCTTCGTTTTCGTTGTCTTGCAAGACTTGAACCAAAAACATATTGCGGAGCTGATGGTTCCAAAAGCCTGGTCGTTTCACTAGCTTCTTGTTGCGACATATTTAAAATTATTTATTCCACATATCCCACCAAAAACACTTCTTAATGTAACAAAAAAACCGTTTCTATATGATCTGACGGTTTTTAATAGAACAAAATAGGTATGCGGTAAACTGATATGTGGAAGCCAATGAAGTAGAAATGAAACCTTATAAGAGTATGTTAAGGTGCGTACATACATGAGAAATAATATTTTAATTATTTTATCCAAAAACCCATGTTCTTTATTTTATAATTAAACAGTTTACTTTTTTATCTGTGACTTAAGGCAAACACAAGGATTAAATAAAATGCGGTTTATTTACATAGCACAAGCAGGTCTTGAGTTTAGGTACTATATAAACCTATTGTTTCTCAGATGTTATATCAGAATAAATAAAAAAATATTTGTTATTCTTACGCTTCCGCAGCAAATTTTATTATTTGGTGCATGGCGTAACAATTCAAGGGTTACCTATCAGAAGTCAGTTTGGTAGATAAACTTACGTTTAAGGGTAAATCTACAAAAATTATTGTCTTAAATTTGTTCCCACACACAATACATAATTATTTTTTAATGCTGGAAATTCGATGCCGACGGCAGGATGAACTTTTTAAGGATATCGTCATCCCGGAAGAAAAGTGACATAACTCAAAAAATCTTAGTTTTAAGAGCAAGAACAAAAGAGTTATTTGTCTTATCGTCGGCCTCGGATGAAAATGGCCTAAGTCACATAGACCAAATTTTACGGGAGGGAGATAAAACTGTTTTATTTTAATATTTTGCCCGATAGTCTTTTGGTCAAGGAAATATCGTTCTTGTAATAATTTTGTCTTAAAATTTACCTGATCCGTTTATTTTTTTTTCTTTAGTCGTGACAACGGTGACTTGTTCATTTTCTTTTTAATCTGAGCAGGCATGGACTTTGGCCATATTTTTATTTTTCTCGTTTCGCACTGTACACTGTACGTGTTTAATAAACTTAATGCGATTTTTAAGTAATATGTTACGTTTGACATAACCAGATGGCAGTAAAATCTTACTTTTGGAAAAAACTGGACTTAAGCCCTTTTCTTCCGAGGCCGACGTTTTAAAAATCCTTATATGTATGAATACCTACGAATATTAGCGTGTTAATGGCAGATTCGATGTATTTAAGCTGGGTATTCTTTAGCATATTTTATCTGATTTTTTGCATATAACAGGACTTACGTCACTTTTATTTCAGAATGGCGGTAGTAAGTAAAAAACCGTTTTTTTTTAATTCTTTGACAGCCGACAAAATCTGGTATTAAACATAAGTGCTGAGTACTCAAAAAATCGGTTTTATCGCAAATTTTAAGGATTAGAGGAACCACTAAAATTTAAACATTTTCACCACACAGACGCTCGGACTAATGGTTTATGCAGATGTTTGGAAGAACATGTAAAAACCGGTCAGTTCGTATCCATTTGTACCCAAACTACGTAGAATTTATTATACTCTGAGCGATCTGCAAAAACAGGACGAATCTGTAATCAATTAAACTTCCTTGTCTGTAATGCGCAGACCGAGCGGCCTGTGAGCTGGTCTTTCCATCAGTCTGTAGACTTTAGTCCAGAGACAGGTTTTAGCGTTTGTGGTATTCCTTAAAACGATACTTATAGTTACTGGGTTTTGTCACGAATGGATTAATACTAAGTAAATAAATAACATACTTTATTAAAAGGAAGAAATAAAACGAAGTTTGTATTGAAAAAGATTTATTGAATGTCCAATTATTAGAATGATACATAAAGATATATAGTAAATACGATTTCAGATTATGGTATATGGTATTTATAGCGAAAAAATACACATCTTGGGACATATATAATAAATATGGAGGTTTTTTGGTCTAACAGGCGTTAAACTGTTTGCCCCAAGATCCTTTAATATTTTTTGTTTTTATGTCCATTGTACACGTGATCGCTAAATAAAATAATGTTACCATAAAAGAAATGACATACAGGGTGTTATAAATTTAGGTACGTGCATGGGGATCTCAAAAAGAGTAAGATATAGAAAGCTAGTTAAATTAAAGCAAAGTTGCGTAACTTGGTGTTGAGATGTTCAAAATTATTGGAGACTTCAAAGATTGCAGAAACAAATTAAATCTGTATTCTTAAAAATAGAACCGAAAAACAAAAAGCATTCTTTACTATGAGTATGTATGTTAAAATATTTTTAAATGTGGCACACTGCGGTTTTCAGGAGGTAAATGGTTTTTAAAAGTGCAGAAAGAATTCAGTTCTGTGTTTAACAAAATTGAGTTACTAAATAAGGTTAAAAGAAACTTAGAAAAGGAAAAACTTATCATAACTTTTACTAGGAAAAATGTCATTATTTACCACATTCTAAGGGAAAATAAGAAAAAATGCCTCAGTTTTTCGGTGCTTTGAACGAAGGGGTAAAAACTAAAAACAAAAATTTTAAATTCTGTTTTTTAAATCTCTGAAAAGATTTTTTTTTTATTTTCTAAGAGGCACAAGATTACGCATCAAACTGTACAACGGTGCCTTTTCTGGCCTTTCCTAATAACGCAAGTATCCGAATTTGTAGCACCTTGTACGAAAACTATATTATTGTTTTTTATTTAAAAGGACTCAATATAAAAAATATATATGTATACACTACACAACACAAAATATGTACAATGGCGTGTACTTCATACGCCACAACGAATGAAGTCAACAGTCAAATTAATAAAAATGCAAAAATTAATATTAGTAACGCAACTAAAACATGAACTTCCAAAACACAACATAAATAGTACTTTTGAGCTGTTTTTATTGAACAGAGGTTTTGTGTACTACGTATACTAAAAACTACTCCAGTCTTATTTGCTCCTGACAGTTTTAACAACTGACATACACAGACATATTATTTCTTTATATAGTTAAACATTATACTTTTACATACCTTGTCCATTTAAGACGGAACTTTTTATTACAGCCTTTAGCAATCTGCATTATACGTGTTTTCTTTTAATATACTAACTGCTTTAGAAAATGGTACACCCACAACTGTTTATTCCGTTCTGATGAAAACGTGTAATCATTTTTGCTAATATGAAAATGTATGCTAATAAAGTTTTGATATCGTTCTGAGCAGTACTTTTTGGTAATGATTTGTTTTTGGTATGCCAAGGTCCCAACAACATAATTTTGTTTATTTATTTATAGTGGGTGTTGGGTTTTTTTAGAATTATGTTTCTACAGTTTTCGAATGCGCAAATTTCACTCAACTCTTCAAGGTTCAGATGGGTTGAATAAGTAAATTACGAAATGTTAACCGGATGTCAAAACGAAGCCAAGTAATGAGTTGTTGACCAACGCGGTACCTTTCATAGACGAGACCGTAGTTGTCATTAACGCAAACACTATTTAAAACAAGCTCTAGACCATAAGCTACCGACTGCACCAACTAACTCGACTCGAAGAAATTTGAACCTTCATTATATTTTCCGTCAACGCTTTAATTAATCGACAAATTAGGAGTTACAACACCGGCAGATGCGAACTGGCGGTTTAATGCAGTAGGAAAGGCAGTAGAAATGGCAGTTTAGCACCGAAGAAGGTTTTTTGAAATGCTTTTATCCAGTCCAAATTTTTTGCCACAGCATCGTTGGAGACGATTAGTGTAGAGTAAGGAAAGACTTGAATAAAGTATAAAATGGAACTTAGTTGTGCACAGCTGGATGTTTTCTGGGAATATACGATGGTCAATGATGGAAGATTTAGTTTTTAATCGAAAGGCATGTATGTATGTATGAGGCGCCCTTGCTAATGGCAACGGTTTACGTTTATCGTTTACTTGAGGTATAGTAAAACCAGAAAATATAGTGACTATCATACAATGCCCACGTATCAGCGGGCGGTCACGTTATGTTTAATAAATTTTAAAATGTATTAATAAACACTAAAATTTTATTAATAGCTGTTATTTTTATAACAAATAATATTCTCTTCGGGGATAAACCTACTAGAGGCAGCTTTGCCACTTGGCCGTGCAAACAAGCGTGCGAAAAAGAAAGGTTATACTGCGATTCGTCTTTCTCGCACGCTTAGCAGGTATATGCTCGAAGGATATTTGATTAATAAACAAAAACAATATTGATTTATGAGCTTACTATTACTACTTTATGGTTCTACTATAAAATGACGCACCTAGCGCTATGTTACAACCACATCTGCTTTAATTCTTGGAAAATGGGCCAATATACTTTTTCAAAGGAGCAATGTACGATCTCATGTCATCAGAGGCGTTCTAGATCTCCAGATCTTTCTTATAGAACATGCCTGAGATATAAACGCAAGAAAGTAGCAAAATTTGCCGCACTGAATGCTCCACGCAAGGAAGTTTAAATAGCTTGAAATTTAATACTGCAATATCTAAACGAATCTGTGAGATTCGACACATTAATAACATCCCACTGAGATATCTCAGTGATTGCGCAAAATTTCGGGTTTTAGTTTTAATCACTTTCTACTTATCTGCAGACCAACATATTCAAAAAGCAGCCCAAAATGACACTAGTAGGTGAAGCATTTTAATGGCACTTAGTATTTTAATATTTTTTTGAACAATAAATTATCAGCAGTAAATATATAATTACATAAAAATAGTCATCATGTCACTTATGTACCTTATTCAAAAATAACTATGTGAGAACACCAATAATATTGTAAAAATATAATTCCTTAAAGATATACAAACTTTATTTTTATTTTCTTCATCGAGCCATATTTAAAATAAATTACTTTAATTATGACTAAGTAGTGAGCTTTGTCATATATGGGAATGGACTTTTCCTATAATAATTTTAGTTCGGACTTTAAAAATTACCATTATATACTATGTGGAAATTAAATACAGGTTATAGGTTATTCATGGATCTCATCTATTTTGTTTATTCAATAAGAAAGATAAACTGTTAAATGAAAATCATTAAAGGATTTTTAGAGAGTTAAAAAAAAAAACAGTTTTAATATAAACCGAGGTGTTGTCAGAAAAAAGGATGAATGTGTTAAAATGATAGAACTTAGATATTTTATTTTTAAAGTTCAAAACTCTGTATTATTAGGTTGGTAAAATAAAGAACATTAAAAAATTTAAAATAATATAATATTTTTTTATCTGGTATTTCCTTGAAATATGGCAATTTAGTGAAAAATTCAACTCTTGCTTTTAAAGCAATGTCTTCAGATCCTAAAATGTAAAATGATCGATTGTCCAAAAACCTAGCATTTTTTAGTATTATGCTAATTTCTTTAATTGGCATAACAGAAACAGTTGATTTTATCTTGTAGTGGCCCAACCTTTTGAAGAAGATTGTTTAATTTTTAAACATATTCTGGTTACATTGAACCACTTAACCTTTAAGTACAGATGTGTCACCACACAGGCTCAACAACAATGTTGGTTCCTTAGTTTTGCACGTTGACGTCTTTTTGTTATAACAAACCTATCATTTGACTTAAATAAGCGAGTTAAAATTAATTTGTTAAAAAAATCCACCTGTTAATATAGGAGCCTATACTCAAAGGGTAAAAAGGACTTGGTTTTACTCTAGGGTTCTTAAAAACCTCATACAGATCAGAAGGAACTTCTCTAGTGGCATGTTTTGAAAGTAGTGCCATGTTACGGTCGCACTCTATGGAAGCGGCTACGCTCAGGAAATGTTACACTAACTGAATCTAATCGGTGGCATTGGTGTACAACGTGATGTAGGTATCTAAACATAGTAAAATTCCTATGTTGTCCTCCGCACAATCCAAAAATAATGGACTCTCATTAGTTTTATCGCAAACACACGCTCCCTTCATCATTTTTCCCGCAACCATTCATATCATTTTACCTTTCATAGACGAGACCGTAGTTGTCATTAACGCAAACACTATTTAAAACAAGCTCTAGACCATAAGCTACCGACTGCACGAACTAACTCGACTCGAAGAAATTTGAACCTTCATAATATTTTCCGACAACGCTTTAAATACAAAAATATTTTTTAGTAAACGCAACCAAAGTCATCATCAATAAATTAACAAGATAGATGTTGGTCCATTTACAACAAATAACCCTTATACATTTTCATAATAAAAAGTATTTTAAGATGTTAAATATTTATTCTATTGTAAGTAATTAAAAGGGATAACACTGAAACGAATTTAACGAACACAAATTGCAACAGTTAAGAGCGCTGCGAGCGTAGTAATTACATGTCTACGTAGTGACAGTCCCACAAGCCTAAATGTCTATTTAATGAAAAACCGCTCTAAAGGCGGAATTACATTGTGCCAATTTTCCTTTTGCCTCCGATGCGCGCATAATGGTCGCCAATCACGACACCGAACTGCCTACGAATATGATGCGCGAATCACCAAGAAAAGATGTGAGGCATTAGTTTTTATATTTTCAAATCAAATTGACTGCTTTTGGTTGATGCGGACTAAAACCCGACGCATCGTGACTCAGGGGTCTAGACAAAGTTTACATAGGGAGAGATTTTATGCGCGCATCAGATTCGCTTAATGTAATTCCGCTTTCGCCTTATAGAAATAAAGGTGTTGGACTGTTAACGTGAAAAACAGGTATACGTTTATTGGGGTTATAAAGGTAATTATTAACAAAAACACATTTATACATACATTACGTAATAAATACTAGCAGATAAATAAATGGTTTACTTGGTCGTGCGCTTTTTTATTAGTAAAATATGTATTTTGCAATTGCATTTACAAAACATTGAAATTACGTAAAACGCTCTTAAACGCGATGCTTCACAGTAAAATTTTTTTCTGCTGCTTTTATTTACCCGGGGTTAAAAAAAAATGTGATTTTAAAAATGATTAAAAACTCAGTAGATATGGGTAAGTGACAAAAGTAACACTTTTTTCATTTCCAATGCCGTAGTCACTGACATTTATTGGTCAGTTAAAAAATAACATGCTACTACTTTTAAAAATTATCACGTTAAAATATTTAACATCTATTTGAATAACTAATTCGATTATGTTAAGAAAACTTTTGTATGTAGAGTACTCAGGTACTTTGATGACATTTTTCTAGTGTACCTGTTTAATCTGAAAATTACAGAAGTATATTATTCTACTTCCAAATTTTTTACGTCTTTGGGGTAGTCCTTTTCTATAGTAAAACTGGTGAGCGTTGAGTGTATTTAAATCATGTTTTTTTAGGACAGAAATCCACTCAGTGCTCACTCACTATACCAATGGAAAACACGTCATGAGATTTCGAAGGTTCTTGGGTGCGGATCACCCAAAATGAATTTGTTTTTCGAAGTTTCGCCTCCAACTGCACTAGACATCTTTTGAATCTTAATACTTTCATCACAGGAAGTAGAACTCGAAATATGCGTTATGCAATTAAAGGCGAAAGGCACGGGAAAAATTAGATGAGTACATGATCATATTATATATATATATATGTACATTGCTAAAATCCCTAAAAATACATAGGCGTACGACTTTGTAAGTAAATCGTAATATAAAAAATATTAATCTCAACATCCAATAAGAAATATGAGCAAAATATTTAGGGTGGAAGATCTGATTCCTTGTTACAAACCATTTCTATGGACACCGATCGTAGAGGTACTGAAAAGACAGGTTTTTTGAGCACCATTGGTTTTGCTTTTGTCGGAGGCTTGAACGTGGAAGTCGAAGGGGTCCCTCCAAGAGTTGCATACTTTCGGTTTGGCAATGGGCTTGTTATAGTCATAAATTCTCCATCATCAAGTTGTATTTTCTTATTTTTTTTAAGCGTACACTGATTCTGTTTGGCAAATGTTTCAGCAGCTGTTGTCATCTCAGGACTTTCTGCGTCCTGTGACGGTTTTTCTATGCTATTGGTGCCATCTTCAGGCGAATTACTAAGACACAGATTCGAGGAAACTGACACAGAGCTTGCTAGAGGTAGGTCCATTACAAGATCGGGTGTATGGCTTTGTCTATGCACAAATGGCTCAGAAAGCCTTTGTGATTTTATTAAGGGTGAAACAGCAGCCTCTGTGTTTGCTCTACGTTGCCACAAATCCCTGTTGAGTGAGAAGTTTACGTTGGACTCGTCTATTTCGGATTTTTCCCTTCGTGTAACTTGAGATTCTTCATTAAGGTGTTCTTTGCCAGGCTTGGAAAAGCTAGCATTATGGCTCATTACTTGTAATGTCTCTTTTTTAGGAACCTTTTGAAATGGTATGTCGGTATTTTCGTCAGGCTTTGTAACATCTTCTACTTGATTACGCTGAAAATAAATTATTTATGTTATTATATTTTTTTTATAACATTGTAATAATTTTAATAACAGTGGATGAATTTAAGGGCATAATGAATTTAGATATTTATAGGCTAATTTAATACAAAACTAACGTGCAGAGCAGCATGCTCTTACCTTTTCCATATATTGATAGGTAACAAATATTTATCTTAGAACAGCCCACTTAAAGCCTAAGTTCTAATGTACCATAAGTTTCTTAAGTGAAGTAAAAGACAGTTTTTTAACGTTGGACTTATTAATTTGAAGGTGTGGAGGGGAAGAAAGAGCTCTGCACATAGCAAGTTCTAAAGTCTAGATAATCTAGTGATAAAGAAATGAACAAAATGAGTCCTGGGCCTCTCCAGATGGACTGTAAATGGATGCTAGTGGAGAAATTACATGGGTTTATTTCTTAAAGCAGAATCCGTAAGAATACCTATAAAAAGCAACAGATCCCGTACAGCTCGTACAGTTTTCTTGTAATAGTAGGGTCATTATTAGGGCAAACGGCTGTCATGTATAATTTTTGTTTTTCAGAAAAACTTAAAAATTTAAAAATAAATGAGTTTTCCATTATGTTGCAAAAAACTAAGAGAATACATACAGGTTTATATTAAAAAGAAATAGTTTTGAATTCTTTTTTGAGGATATGTTGCACACGTGGGGCCATCCAACTTCGAGGATATCTTGGTATTAAGAGAAGGAATGAAACACCTGATCTGCTTGACCCGTGATTTCTAAAATTTTATAATGAACAAAAACAACTGTTAAAAGAGGCATATTAACAGAAGGATCAAGGATAAAACTGGCAGCAATTTGTTAAGCAATGATTTCGGCATTTCTTTGGAACTAGAAATAATAAATAATTTCATCTTTGAAAGTCACAGGTGGAAAAGAATTAGCACAAAAGTTTTGACTGATGTTTTTGGCAAAGAACAAAAAAAGAGTAACTGCCATTTGAGAAAAAGATAACCTTATTTTTTGTGTGATGAATGTTAAATGAATCTGTACTAAACCCTTCAACAAAAATATCAAGGGAGTAGCCTTCTCTTCTCTAATGTTCTGGTTGGCAAAAGCCCCATTTTATTTAAAAAATGCGAAAATAGACACTAACTAATCCATAAAACATCACATACAGTTTCATTAAAAAATTGAAATTATAACGTTTCTAATCAGACAATGAAATAAATACTCGTAGGTAGGTGTTAAATACTTTTTAAATTTGTTATATCTTATAATATGTTATAAATAAATAAATTTAAAGGAGATTGTCTATAAGACATAATTTAATAGGGTTCTATTTCTAAGTTTCATCTATATTTTTTTGTCACTATAAAGTCTTTAAAAGGTTATTTTAATATTTATCTTATTTTATCTTTCTTAGCAGTATTTTATTATGAGGACACATTATTTACTGTAACATCTACACATATTTAAAAGAATCAAAATTGTAGTGCCCTTAGAATAAAAATTCAAAAATAATTCAAACTGTTGGGAAAATCCACTTGCAAAATCTGAACAATATGTACTTAAAATTGGCCGCCACTGTATCTTTCATATTTGAACATACCAGAACTTGAGATACTGTTTAATAATAGAATATTAAGTTTTTTTTTTGTTATTATTTATTATAATATTATGTGACGAGGATAAGTGCAAAGATGATATAATAAAAGGTTAATCAGCGTTATTACAGATGAAATATTTTAAACACATCCAATGATAAAAGCAGATAAATTTGACAACAAGCAAAATTAAAATAATTTTAAACGTATGCTCACCTTAAGTGTATGATGACCCGAGGTGGTTTTATTATTTCTATGAAATCAACAAAAAATTAAAATGTAAAAATACTTCTACACTCTTACACTAAAAAGCATAACTATTGCATTGTTTTTTTTATCTCAAGCATCACCACATGCATCTTGCGTTTTTAAGCAATTACAATTGTAGAAATAAATTAAAATAAAGGAAAGACTTCTAAAAAGATGACTTTAATAAAATCTTAATAAATTGTTTTTAATAAGAATGTTGACTTGATAGAGTTTAAAAAAAACTAATGCGATGTGGTGCGTTGAAAAAATATACCAAATAAAAGTTTTAGGTACTTAGGGTCAAAACGAGGTTACTTTTTTTAATGAGTCCAAAAAAAAATTAATTTACTTTATTTAAAGTGCAATTTAAAGTTGAGATTTTTTTGTGATAAAAAAATAAAAATAAAAAAAAATACTGTATTTATTTGTTTATTCCCAAATATATAAAACATAATACTAAGCTTTATAATAAATATACAGGAAAACGGTACGGTCTATCAGTGCATACTAAAACAGTGTACGCCTTTGAGATAGATAAATAACCTTTGTTTTCACCAGAACACCCACTGGCTCTCCTCTCGGATGCGTTCCGACAGCTTTAAGGCAATTTTTCGGGAGGTTGCATCGAGCCAATAAGATTTCTACCGAAAATTTAGTCCATTTAGCTGTCTTAAAGACGTACGATACTTGGATGCACACAGAGTGATTTTAATTACTACTGATACTAAGAAATATTTTATCAGGGATCAATAAAACTAACTATGGGACAACTAAACAATGCAGTATGATAAATACTTATAAACCGCCAAATTTGGTGATCTATTAGAAGGATCTAAAAGAGATATGTTTAATTTCAAATTGTTCTAGATACACTTTTTTGAAAAATTTAATATTTCATGACATATAACTTCGTTGTTTTAAATACAAAATACTTTTATTGTATTCTATTACACTATATATATATAAAAAATATTAATCGTTTTAGAGATAAAAGCCTTTAAAAATCAGGCTACATCTTGGCAACAAATTTTGGGGTGCAAAGGATCTATCGTGAACAGCTATGCTACTACAAGTAATTAGGCTGTTTAAATAAAAAATATTGATAATATTTATCATACTGAATGACAAAAACACAAATATAAACATTAAACATATCCATGCACATGCATAATCCAATCTTAAATCCACAAATATAAAAAAACTACATGCAAAATTAGGCAACCAGTCTCCAGGACCAGTGTCATCGTAGGAATTCCGTGAGACAAACTAACGACACTGAGTGCGCCTGTGCGCTTTACGAAACACAGCCAAATGTCACAACGTCACAATTTTTTTATTTACTTATGGTCACACAAAAATACTAAACAGTTGTCTCTAATACCTCTGAGCTGGGCCAAATGGGGCCACCACTAGAACTAATAACATTGCTGCTCATGTCGCAAGTGATTTCCGAATCATTTGAGCTTGAGGTTCGTCGACGAACCGATTCTTCAGACGAGCTTGCTTTTAGGTTGTTTGCCTTGTCCCTGTCACGCTCGTCATCTCTGAAAAATATATCATTTTTGAATACCCCGCTTTTTATCAGCTCTTTTTTATATTGCAAATGTTTGTAATGTACTTTTTGAGCTTCCTGTATTAGCTGAATCCTACCAGAATTAGTATTATAAACGCAACTTTTACTAGCAACTATTTTTTAAAATTATTCAATATTTAGAAAAAAAACGACATTGCATGCTACCATACAATTTTCTCGGTTATTTCCTATCACATTTTATTGAAAAATATTTTTTTGCTACCATTAGGAAGTTTTATATGTAAAATATATATAAGTATATAAAGGAATTCGTTTCGTCACTCCTCCCTTGTGAAGGGTTCCGTCCTCAAAATTCCAAAACGAAGGAAAAAATGAGTTTAATTAATTGAATAAAATTTTCCATTTTTTTTACCTATAAACTATTTACTTACTTCATTTTTAAAGAGATGTACTTATCAGGAACAAGACCCTCTTGACCGTTAACAGCACCTCGCCACCAGTCATTAGATACTTGAGAGTATAACGTTACCGTGTCACCTCTTTTAAGTGACAACTCCCTATTTGATCTTGCTATAAAGTCAAACTGGGCCATTGCTTCTATGTTTTCAGAGTCTGCAAATTAAAAAAGAAAATTACATTACAATGAGTATTAAAGGGGATAACAAAATTTTAAGTGCCAGCATATGACAGAGCCAATAAGGCATATCTCCAGGACCATGATGTATATTACTAACCAAAAAGCTGTGTGACGATACAAGGATTAACGAGTTCCCATATCAGTTTTTTTGCTTGGTTACTTTATTTCATTTAGAGCAAAAAGAGAAAATCTATCGTGCCCCTCTATTCTGATTTAAGATAAATCAGTTTAATCTCAATATAATATACAACATAATAAATGTAAAGGGTAATTACACCGTCAAAATCGATCGCAATTACCACAAAAAAATACATTTCATAAAAAACAAGTTAAAGCTCTAACTATCTATTATCGTTTGAGAAAAAAACCTGGTAAGTAATCATATTTACCGACTTTTTGAACCAATGCAATACATTATTTATTATTGTAACCATAGTTACTAACTTTTAAAACCAATGCAATACGGTTCTTCTTAATGTGATTTTGTCAAACGAAAATGAACATATTATAGTGTTCTACTTTTAATATAAACAAATGAAAATGGAATTCGGCCTCAGTCGCCTGTCGATCAGGCGTGGTGAATACATATGGTAAGCCCCTTGTGACGTAGATTCCTCTTTTCGCGGGCAACTTTTTATTTGAATTTTAAATGCTTGTAATTCTGTTACAGAATTTCGTTTAAGAAAGATTTGGCAAAAGCGTTATTTAGGTATAAAGGGTTATTTTTAGTCAATAAAAAATATGTGAAAAGGGCCTATTAACAAAAAGATAAAGAAATACACTTAAACTGGGGAAAAGCTGCACAATTTGTTAACCAAAACATGCACTTTTAAAATTTAAATTATTGAAGATTCTAATTCTAGACAAAAAAAAAACAAAAATTAAAAAACCTTCCCCAAAACATTTTTTTTTACACAACGACATCAATAACGACCCAGATTTTTTTTTTAATTTGATGACCTAAAAATGACCCAGTGTCACACTTGATAGGTAAGTAAACAAAGACAATTATTTTCCATAAGGAGTTGTGACAACGAAAGGTAAACACCATTTAACATACATTAATTTTATGCTTACACATATAGCAGCACATGATTAGGTGTTTATCCAAATCGGATGATCACTAACGGAATTAAGTTTAATAATCTGTTCAAGAACCTTAAATTCTTATACCTTTATTAATATGCCTGAGCCTTAATCTTATGGGTTTGCCAGGGTTTGCCTATATCTTCCTGGAGTATCTTATTTCACCCTACTTAAAACCTATGTTCACGTGCTGCCAGGTGATTTTGGCGGCTATGGTAAGCGGTTAATGGAGTGCTGATCTGACCATGGAGTCTACGGTTACTCTCTCCAAATGTGGTTAAGTGTTGTCTTGTAGAAAAATAAGGTTTTGATTGTCTCAAGATATAGAGAATGTGTTTCACTACTCCCTAAATGTATCGTAAGGCTGTAATGTTACCTCTATAAGACCATAGGTGTCCTGCTTCTAAATTTGATGACATGTCTCTACATATCAAAAATTGATTCACGTTCTCCATCACACCGCCTTTCTATCATTGCTTAACTATCATGTATACCCAAACAAAAGCGATATTTATGCCTAAAGATCACCTGGTTCCATTTCTGCTCCTACAGAAGTCCGTCTCTGCACGATTGCAGTCAGTTGTGTCGATGCTCAGGAGTGAATAACAACATTTAATGGGGACGGTAAAAACAAGCCCAAAACTTCTTATCTTGCGATACACTATACGCATTCCGACTACCCTTGCGTGTTCTTAAAACCGCTTATTTGCACTATCCCGAACTAAAGAGATCCTTAAGAGCCAAAAGTGTGTTCCCCTATCGGTGCACCAATCTGTGTCCTTGCCCTTCTTGGATCCATGCCTGATACCAGCTGAAAATTAATAAAGATCGGTTTGTACTTCCAATTTCTCTAATTGACACATCTGCCTCAGGTAAGCCCACAATGTGCCTCCTCTCAAAGTTATTAATCTGACGAATATGACAGTCTTTGCACTCAAGTCATACTGTCTGTTAAAATAATGCACTTTCGTGAAATTTTTAATTGGGCAGGTAAAAAGCCGGCAAGATAAGATTTAAATGAGAACTGGACTGAAAATAAATACGCTTGAAAAATATTATTGAGATAACATTATAAATGCAAGATGTACCTGTACCTTTCTTTGTCATAGTTTAAGTCACCATTTTTTATAAAAACAGCTTTATTCATCAGTATAAAATATTGTTCCTTTAAGAACACATATGTGTTTTAAAAAATGCAATGAAAAATCCAATTTCCTATTTAAATGATGGTCCCGTGAACAAAAAGTTGGACAAAAGAATTATATACCAATTCGCATACAGTAAAAAAAGCTCCAAGTATTTCTTTTAGGATACGTCCTGAAGTATCAACATATTTTCAAAAAATTCTTAACCAGCATACAAGGGAATTGGAAGGAAAGGGTAATTTTTCATTTCTTACCGTTCACAAGATATTCATGCATGTACTCAAGTTAATAACATCTGAGTAGCTGATCAGGACTGTTGTACCATTAACCAGACTAAAGGTTTAATCATCGTTACCATTATTGTAGCTTTAAATTAATAGCAACTAGAAAACCTTATTACCAACAAGTTGCAAAGTCAGGGAAATATATTCACAGATCAAAACATTAAAATTATATTATAAATACCGGAGTTTTATCATTTTACTAAACAAGCCAATTAGGTAAAGTAAACTTACCATCTTCTGATGGACACACTTCAGAATCTATGTCATCCTGAGTCTGATCTGATGGAGAATCGCCTACATCCCTACAAAATAGACTTATTTTGAAACTTGCTTAAAGAGAAAATTTACAGAAATGCTTACTGATCATCTGTATTAGGTGAAATGTATTTCTCATACATAGGTCCAGGATCATTGGGAAATATCTCATCGTGGAATATAATGATATTTTTAATAAGTTCATTCACTTGGTTTTGGTACTGAACTTGATCTTTGTCGTCTGGAACTGGCACTAACGTGGGCCCAAAACATATGGCCAGATTATAAGGGTCCATCATGTTCTCGTCGGCAAATTCAGACAAGTGGTTCAAAAATGCAAAGAGGTACCTTAAAACTATCATCACTGGGCGTGGTAGACTCTTTACAACTTCTCGCATTTTAGATATAAATTCTCGTTTGTTTTCCAGCTCTAAAAAAGAAGCTTTGTTAATACTGTATATACTCTTAAAATTTGGAAAAATATCTTACGTGCTAACTCCATAAACTGCTCAAAGTATATAATGGGAAACAGAGGTTCTCTCAGTTCTCGTAGATAGAGTTTAAGAACCCCCGCTACACTATTAATATCTGACGCATCTGTCATATCTGCTAGCGGATCTTCCCCCCTTTCGAACCATTCTCTAAAATTGTTTATTTCGACTTGGGAACCTGATACCCGGAATATGCCTTGATGGTGGAGACCTAAAAAAAAATGATTTAAAATATTCTAATGCACTCTGTGGATTCAATTGAACTTACCATAAAGGTTAATAACCCTGATACAAGATTTCAAAATTAGTGGTATATCTTGGTTAGTGGCTTCCTGATATTCCTCCAAAGAACCTCCAAAAAGTTTTGGTTGTCCACTAAGCTGTTGTCGACCGATTCGTTTTCGTTTGGGGGTCTTCGACACTGGCTTGATAATTGGACATAACTCAGGTGCTTCTGCTACTAGAGACTGTCGAAGATATTCCTGTTTTGCATCCAGTCGGGCAATTTTTGAGGAACCAAGGAGGTATTCTCGGAACTTCTAAAAATGAATTGGTATTTTATGATCCTAAAAGGCTTTTGTACAGGGTCCTTGCTAATATTTACGTGGCATCTGGAGCCTTTATTATCTTTTGGAATTATCAGTAAAAAAAATATCGCAATTAGAAAATAGAAAAATATAGGCAACTTCAACTTTTTTAAATAGAACACCCTGTATATAATGCACTCCAACAAAAGATTTTTTTTCTGATTTCAAATAAATATACATTGATAATATTTGGGTAAACCATTTTTGAGATATTTTAGTTTAAATTATAAATAAATTGCAAAAAAGTTTTATATTAGTATTAAGAAAGCCATGGATGAATTTGGAGACGCTTTTTTCTGGACCAATAATGTTTATTCTTGCGATTAAACATGCCTGCTATAGTGCAGGAAGACTCGTCGGTGAATAAAATTGTATTTAAAAAACTCTAGATCCTGCTGCATAAACCTCGTTAAGGTTGAATAAACTTAATGATCTGTTTTATTAAGTTCAGATGCCCCATCCGAGATTGATATTTCAGGATTTTCTAAAATTATTAAAACTAGTTAGTGCTAGTCCAATAGAAAAAGGAATAATGATTATTCTGGAAAAAAACGAGGATATCCAAATCTTCGTTTTCATTTTGTGCTACAGTCCTTTTCTTTATTTTAAAGTTTTTTTGTTCATTTAACTTTCTTACTATGTATTTAATAGTGTCTATAGATGGTACTTGTTAAAGATATAATAAGTGATATTTCCTTTGCAATGTCGTTAATTATTATTGTTGCCATAAAAAAGACGCACAATAGCGATTTTTTTGTCTTCTGAATAGCCCATCGACAAAAAAGCAATATAAATTATTCCTAATAGTTAAAATGATAAACTTTTTACAATATCTAGAAGTCAATTTTATTACAACGATTTTATTGTTCTCGTGGCTTTCTTGATACTACTATGATTTTTTTTTCAATTTATTTATAATTTAAGCTAAAATATCTCAAAAATGGGTTACCCAAATATCATCGTATATATAGGCGTGTTGTTAAATTCATCAGATGGTTTAGCGCTGAAATCTATCGTGACGTCACACTAGATTACCTCTAGTTTTACCCTTGTCCATATACTACTAAAAAAACGGCCATCTTTCTTTAGCGCTTTTCCATTAATTAATTTAAAAACGGCTTGATGAAACAGCGATTAGTGCGCACGATTCATCGATGAATTTAACAACACGCCTTATATTTGAAATTAGAAAAAAAAATCTTTCGTTGTAGCGCATAATATACAGGGTGTTCCACTTAGAAAGTTGAAGTTGCCTATATTTTTTCATTTTTCTATCGCGATATTGTTTTACTAATAATTTTTAAAGATAACATGGAAAAAAACTGCAATTTTTATATAAAACACTTTTTTCTATCTCAAAAAATAAAGGGTCCAGATGCCACGTAAATATAATCAAAGACCATGTACATTTATATGTATATTGGAAGCTGATATGCTGTTTTATTTTCTCAAGTCCTGCCATCTGTTAAATAATGTAAAATTAAATAGGACACTATTATAATATATAATTTCAACTGTTTAACAGAGTTGTATTTCTAACCTTCACAAGATCAGGCTTGCATGTGTGATACAGAAAAAGGTCGCAAAGAATCACCCTAAAATGTAACAGAATCACGATTCTTTCGCGCGCGTCTCCAGTGGTCGATTTCCCGAAAATGCCATGTACTTTTAAAGTAAGTGTTTTTTTTTAAGGCAAAAGTGTAAGTAAACTAAACTGTTCATTAATACTACCGCTTTTGCGGCACTGACAAATGGCAACTCTTTTATTTTTATAGTTGTTACGAATCTGACGAATTTATAGTTAGAGGCATATGCACTTATGTAATATAAAATAAACATTTTATACAGGGTGTCCTTAAAAATATGCTAATTTTTAAGGGGGTGATTCTTGGACTCATTTTAAGAAAAAAATATTCTATGAACGTATGTCCTAAAAATCATAACTTTTGAGATACAGGGTGATAAAGTTTTTTAAAAAAATCAGTTTTTTAATAATAATACGGGTTTTGCATTGAATATGTTGGATAAAAAAAGACTACGCCACTGCTTTCTCTTAAAATAACAATTACTTTTAAAAACCTTATTCATTTTTGAGCAAATTTAATTTCCTGCTTTTTCTTTCACCGACGCTTGGTTTTAGCTTTAAAAAAAAACTTAAAATCGTTTTACTTCAGGCTGAATTTCTCAAATCAATCGCATTTTTGTTTATATCTCCTTTATTTTTCATCCTGTCAATAATGTTTATATAACTTTTTTTATAGACATTTTAAAAAGCTGTATTTTTTATTTAAACATTTTTTTGTATCCCTTAATATCTTAAAAACTATAAAAGCTACGAGAGAAATTTTATATGACATCAATTATGTATTTTTACAAGACCTTTAGTTTGGGTTATTTAACCTTTTTGCCTAAATGCAATACTTTTCGAGTTATAATAAAAGAACCAAATTTTCGGGATTTTTTCAAGGTGGAAAAAAATTAAAATTATAACTTTTTTATTTTAGGATTTTTTTCTGCAAATTTTAAGTGGTAAATAAATAAAATAAATGATTTATATTTAAAAAAAAAACAAAAATACCATAAATATTTGTTTTCCTATTTTGGACTAAAATTTTAAGTAAAAATCACATTTTTGTTTATATTTCCTTTATTATTCATATTACCAAAAATGTTTATATAACTTTTTATACAGAAAATTTAAAAAGCTATATTTTTTTGTTTCATAAATGTTTTTGTATCTCTTATAGTTTTTGAGAAAATACCGATTTTTTTATTTAAAACGTCAATATCTCAAAAAATAAGATACAAAAAAAATAAAAAACAGCTTTTTAAATTGTCTATATAAAAAGTTATGTATATAATATTTTTAATAGGATAAATAATAAAGGATATATAAACAAAAATGTGATTGAATTGAGGAATTGATCCTGAAGTAAAACGATTTTTATATTTTAAGCGAAAACCATGCGCCAGACAAAAAAAAAAACCAGATCAAATTTGCTTAAAAGTGAATAAGAATTTTAAAAGTTATTTTTATTTTAAGGAAAAGCAGTGGCGTAGTATTTTTTTCTCCAAAAATATTTAATGCAAAACCCGTAGGGACGCCACTGGTAGAGAAAATAAAAAAAATATACATCAGAAAATGCACCTTGATGCATAGAGGATATGTACCAAATCACCCTGTATCTTAAAAGTTAAGACTTTTAGGACATACGTTTAAAGGAAGTTTTTTTCTTTAAATGAGTCCAAGAATCAGCCTTTTAAATATTAGCATATATTTAAGGAACACCCTGTAATTAAGTATCTCAAAAACAATTTAAACAAAGAATATTTGCAAATTCCCGTCTTAGTTTTTAATCTTTAAATTAAATCAAACCAATTAATTTATTACATTACACAATTTATATGATATAAAACTTTGTGACAAAATTTAACTATTAAAAAAAAAAACATTCTTTTTTCTTAGAATAGCTTTTGCGAAGATCAAGTTACATAATCTCGCGACAAGATTTTATATATAAAAATTGTGTAATGTAATAAATTAATAGGTTTGAATTGTTTAGCATTAAAAATGTAAAATAAAAGACGAAGTTATAATTAAATTGTCAAAAGTTAAGTTAGAGAAAAAGTAGAGAGTTAATATTAACAGCAGTAGTATAGGAAACTATGAAAATATAATTCAACGTGCGGATAAGAACATACTGTTAAATAGAATTCCTCAGTTTCTTGTCGATCTGCTCTTGCCTTAATCGATACTGTTTCAGGTGGTTTATGTAAGGATTGTGCGTTTTCACCAAAGTAACCACTACAGTCATAGTCTTTCGCGCTTAACATTTCAAGTAAAGTAGTTTCAGCAGTTTCCAGAGTTTTCCATACTTCCTCAGATTCTGCTCGAAGTGATGTTACCCTTTGCTGTAACTGAGTTAACCTACTTTCCATCTCCCTGTGTAAGAGATTTTGTATTTCTGGTTCTGCGGGCTAGAATATATAATAGTTAGTAAACCCAATAAAGCCCATTTGCTTTTTAATTAATTTTATTTGTTGTATTCCAGATTATTTGCTTACCTCGTCTGTTTTTTGCCCCTGGAATTCCAGTTTCTTAGGAATCATAAATGCACTATGGTTATATTCAAGGAATCTTTGTTTATCTAGCCGTGAGTCCAGAGAATTTATACATGCGGATAAGGTGTCTAGGCCGTTTTGAACCGACTTCTGTCTCCCTTCCTCGGCTGTAACATGCATAAGTAGCGCTCTGGAGATGCAATTGTGAAAACCAAAATCCATACACTAAAAAAAATTTCTTTGTTCTGGATACTCACCGGGTATTATTTCGACATTCCCCTCAAATACCAAATTACATATTTAGCAATTTTTCTACAACGAGAACCATATAAAAAAATCAGGATAACAATTTAACTGCTTTATTATTGTATACCAAGAAACCGATATTAAACTGTTTATTACTGATAGGTAGGTTTTATCTACCCGAATAAAACCTTAATGCCGAAATACTACTCAGGTAAAGTAAATATATTTTACAGTTTGTTTGATTTCAGAAAACAATAAAGCATTTTTTTGTTTCCTGACTTAAAAATTCGGTCATATGGGGATTTAAATAGTAAAAATGATTCAATTTAACTTTTAGTTTCGCGACTATATTTTGTTTTAAATAAAAATACTTACGTCTATGAGATCAGATAAATCGTCAACAAAATACTTATGAATAGTTGTATTGGATGCTTCCAGGCATAGGATATATTCATTCCTTGCTTTTAGGGCCTTTAATTTGGCGTCATTAAATTTACTTCTTCTCTATAACAAAAATAATTCCATAAAAATTGATTGGTATCCAGAAGAACCAAACCATAGAAGGTTGTTTAATTTTAATAGAAATACGAGGAGGGCTCAACAACTATAGTGCCTAGCATGAGATTGTAGAAAAAAATTGGTCAGTTGTTTACAAAATTTTTGTATCAAGTTTTTAAAACAAAATATTCTAGAATTTTTTTAAAATGATTCCATAAATAATTTTGTTAAATGTAAAATAACCACATTTTTTATAACATAACTGTTATAAAAAAATGGTTATATATATTTCTTACTTTGGCAACTTCTTTTTCCATAAGCTTGTACTTCTTTGAGCGTTCGAGTTTATCTTGTGATAAGGTGGCTTCAAGTTTACTTCTCTGAATTTCCGCGGTTCTAAGTTTTGCCTCAGTTTGTCTCAATTCGGCCTGATAACTGTGATATGTTTTCATTGTTGTGTGAAGTTCATGTAGCACTCTTAAAATTTCTTCATGAGTCTCATAGCCTATTTCTCGGCACTAAAATATATAAATTATTAAAAGCTAAAAATTAATTTAACGGCATTAAGTTTAATTTCTAACCAAGTTAACAAACATCTGAAAAACAGCAAACCACATGAAAAACGTCTTTATTACAGCGAAATAAAGTTTAATAAAAATGTAGGTTGGTTTAAAAATTAGTTTAGTTACTGATAAAATTAGTCCCAAGGATTTTAAGTTTGTGGTAAAATATCCTTGTTTATTATACTTCATACAAAAAAAATCATAAATATTTTTAGTTTTTATTTTTAACCTCCATAATTAATTTGTTGAAAAATATTTTAACATGTATATTTGTTTAGTAGTGTTTTTCCACTTCCTGTATAATCTAACATTTGACAATTCTAAAACCATTTTTTTGATGCACTTATCGTAAGAATCAAATATTCTGAAAAATTTATTAAAAAATACGCATCGTATGTTTGACGATAAATCGGAAGCATTGTACAACTAAGTACTGTAATTCTGACAAATAATTATGTATTTTGTCCATTCATCAAGTTTATACAGGATGTCCCAAAGTAAAGTAAAATATTTAAAGGAGCATTTTACACTAAAACAAAAGAAGGCTATACCAAAACATTTAGAACATGTTTATAGCATATGACCCAATTTGCGGCTGACTATCACCACTGAGGAAAAAGGTGTTGTGTTGGCATAAATTTTTGTGTTGAATTATTTAAATTTTAAATCAGCATGGAGAAAATCCGAAAATCAGTCTACACATCTTTTTTTAAAGTGCAGCTTTATCCAGTACATCAGTAAAAACAGAATTTTAATAGCCATTTTTCATAAGCAGTTTACATCCTGTATGGGCTGGTATTTCAATTTATAGTACATATTATGTAAGAACTCTTAAGGTAGGTCCTCAATGGTGGAAAATGGTAACGGAAGTGTTAAACTTCTTGAATTTGATTGCTTTATTGAGTCAGCTAACTTTGTCAAAATTTAACAAAGCAAATTCAATTCAAGAAATTTGACAGTTCCGTTATGGTTTTCCTCACAAGAGGACCTACCTTTATGGTTTCTTCGGACTTCTAGGCAGCGTTGCCACATCCCTTGTTTTGATTGTACCACATTGTTTTAAAAAAAAAATATTGTACCACATTTTACTGTAGCTGATATATACATTACTGTTTTTAATTTATTGCTGAGGTCCACTCCCCCCATTATTATATAGGTCACATGACTGTTTATATAAAATTTGCTTTAGAGCACGCACCATTTTACAAGTAAATATTATAAAATTTTAATGTGATTCTCTTATTTTAGAATGTTTATGTTAAAATATTTTTAATTTTAAAATATTTTCAACCAAAACCTTGGTATTATAAACAGAACTAGACCCATGTTTTTAATATTAGCTCTCTAAAGGTGATTTTTGAAAATGTTCAATTATTACTTTTTATTAATTAAAAAAAAACACAACATACAATATTTATTAATACACTAGTCACATTAATGCCATATTATTGTCTTTTTGAGGCATATTTAGCGTCTGATGTGTAAAATATTAGAGGTCTTACAAATAAATAAATTATTATTAGATTTTGTTAATAAACGTACGACGTTACCTGAAAAAACTTGTTTTCTTTACTCTTTCTAGTTCTTAAATTTTATATTTTTGTTCCTGGTCCTGTTCGGATTAGGCGGATTTTCGGATTGGCGGGACTCTAGTGTATTTATAAAAAATATACTGACAAATCTATGTAGTGCATTAGAAAATTTGTTCTTAACAACTACAATAGAAACCAGGAACAGTTGATTTTCCAACGGAAAAACCCGCTTTTTATACCTTTACATAGAAAGATACCCCAAAACACACTGTGATAAATTAAATCGAAATATAAAACTTGTTTTCCATTTTTAGCCGTAAAAGATTTTTTGAACTTTGTTTTCTTATCTTTAAGGTATCCTGTATACGATACAATTAGAGTTTTGACTGATCAATGAGTACTTTTTTATGTTTAAACCGTTTTTATGCTGATGATGAGCATCTTACCCTTTTATATATCCGTTGAACGTCCTCCATAACTTGTGCTAATCTAGATACTAAATGAGTAGAGTAAACCTCAGATAAGGCTACATGGTCCCGGCTCAAATTTTTAGTTTGGGTTACTAACTGTTGCCAACATGCATAACTTGAAAATAAAGGCCACTGTTCCCTCCTGCAGAAGAATAATTGCAATCAATTTAAACAAAATTATTTAAATTAAAAAAAAAACTTACTTTTGTTTTTGTTCCTTATGCCTAAGTTGTAAACTCTTAGCTAATTTATCCAAGTTCTTGGAATAATCTAATTCTAGTTCGCCTCTTCGACGAAAAAAATCTTGCAGCTCCGTTAATAGAGCGACTTGAGCTTCCATGCGTACATCTAGACATCTTAGTTGCTCGTTTAACTGAAGCCTAATATCTAAAAAAAAGTACAGTTATTAAACATTTTAAAATAAAAAAATATTGTTTTGTATTAAGCCAGTATCTTTTAATATATCTAGGGAATAAACTAAACGATTATATATTTTCGAATATTGCTCAAGTACACACCCAATTCGTATCGGTTCGTATAAGGGGTGTGTGATTTCCCACACCCCATCTCCCTGGACTCATCACTGGGTGAAACTAACTCAACAACGAAGATCTTCTCGGCATTTTTTTAAATTAAATAAAATACAGATAAAAGTATTTGGGTGCCTGTTTCTAAGAGAACTCATTGTCTTTATAAAACCTAACAAGCTAATAATCGTACCAATTGAATTTTATAAAATTACTTATGGAGTTCAGTCCATTGAAAAAAATCCAAGGTGACTCGTCGCGTGAACCACATTTTTTATTTTTAGTTCATTTAACAGATACACTAATTTTTTATTGACTGCATGACAATGATAAAGTACCTACGTATGTATTACAAATATATGTATAAATGCGACTAATAATCACTTCTATATTTAAAAAAAAAAACAAAAAAATGATCGGTCAGTGGCGACGCGTAAAGGAGAACCTTATGGTCTTTTTTAATTTACTGGTACTGCAGCCCATTCTTTTTAATGGATAGTAAAAAAATAGTCAACAAAATAATCCTTATCCATAGGTTTCTAGTATAGAAGTATGTTGATATGATGATTTAGACGGGTATACATTTGGCGTGTATAGACGATGCCCTTGGTATTTGGTACTGCCCAATGTTGCAATTTAAGTTTCAAATTCTAGGGAAGAGACTAATAACCCTTAGTAATAGACTAAGTTGTACAAAGGAAGTGTTTAGGTACATATCTAATATTTACTTTCTGAAGCTAGTCCCTAAGCCTAATTTAAATAAAACAAGCGCAAGGTAATACAGATACGGTACCTTCAATTAATACTGGATTGAGGCACCAAAAAAATCTAGTTCAATTTACTGTTGCGATAAAAGTCAGCCAATTTTGATTTCTTACATACGAATGAGCAGCCAAGTTATACAGAACAAAGCGCGTGGTCTAAAAGGTGCCGTGAACTGCAATATCTACATGTTTCGGCACTTGAACATCGTTAACGGAACTGAGAAAAAAAGGGTTAAACATCTAAAACTTCTGAATTCACGGTACCTGGTACTTAGACTTCATACCAGACTTCGTGGACTATCTTAAAGATAAGAATAAATCTAAAGTAACTGGTTTCAATTACATAAGTTACAACCGATCTACACAAATTGATTTTGCGTACGATCGCATCGGTCTGACCGTCTTTAGGCCTTTGTACTTTTTGCGGCCGAAAAGATATCTGCTGTTTTACTTTACATTCACATCTTGTTTCGTAAATATCAGACACTTTTTTATCTTTCTGACAGCCCACGAAGACTTGTATGAAGTCAAGTACTAGGTACCGTGTTTTTAGATGTTTTACCTTTTTTCCCTAGTGCCGTCAACGTTGTCCAAGCACTGAAACATGTAGATATCGCATTTCACGCCGCCTTTGGTTATTTCAGTAAAGGTCTATTTGCAACTACAGGGTTTCCCATAATAGACTACCTATCTTAAAATTGAAATAAATTTTATATGAGATAAGTCAGTATGTTTTTTTTGATATTATTATCTTCTATGGCCTTTGGGATTTAAATCAACATATTTTTAATCGAGTAGGCACCTGTCACAAAACCAGAAAAAATTGATTTTTGTAAAAGGTCCTTTTTCTAATAAAGTATCATTAGGTTTATAATTTATTATTTAGTTTTAATTCTCATAGATTATTCAGTTCAACAACGATTTTTTTTGCGTAAAAACATACAGAGTAACTTAATAAAAGAAGATGAAGCGACAGTACATACCGCTAAAAATTCTAAAATAGTTCTGCGAGAAGTGTTTAATGGCCGACTCGTTTCACAATTTGGGGATTTAAATTGGCTTTTTAGGTCCCCGGACTTAACTGCACCAGACTTTTTTCTGTGGGGCTATTTAAAGTCAAAGGTCCAGAAAACATCCAAGATCTTAAAGTCCGAATTCCTAAAGAGGTCCGGTGAATAGATAAGGTTTTCCTTTATCGTGTCATGAATCATTTCTTGTCAAATCTTGAAAAGTGCATTGAAGTTAATGGCACTTACTTAAAAGACGTAATTTTTCAAAGGTGGGATAAGTCGTATGTTATAGTAAATCCCAAAGACTGAATTGTAATTAAGTGTAATAAAATGTTAGTTTTATTAAGTTTTAACAATTTTAATGAGCAACTAAAATGGGTAGTCTATTATGGGGAACCCTGTATAACCTATATAGGCGAAACCAACAGTCTTAATAGATGGAGTTATATTGCCAGTACAAGGTCAGCTTTTTCCAAGGGACACATCAGATACAATATATAATTTTTACGTAATTTTTAATCAATTTTAAGTCTGGTTATTTTGGTCCTAATTAATGGGTTTTAAAACCAGAAAAATATAACAACTATTTTTAGGAATACATGTTTTATTTTGGCTAACAAAAAGAAATATACGACCCTCCAACTAAGTATTCCAATTCTGTTAGGTTACTTAAAATTATTTTAAAATAAAGGAGGTTAAAAATAAAATAATAGGTGTTGAAATTAACCGGCCATCTAAAAATATCCCCCTAAAATTTAAAATTCAAAGGTAACGACTGACGACTGACATACAAAATTAATCGACACCCCGAGTTACTTGCGTTTTCGACTTTGGTAATCTTTATGGAGGTTGTTATAAATTCAAATATTATTATTTGCTTTTATAAAAGAAAGCACACGGATCACATTATAATGTGTTTTACAGAGCAAAACAAAAACTCTTTTGATACCTAAAATTTAAACAGTAAACCACCAAACTTGCTGTGGTGCATAGAACGTAAAAAATCAAAATTTGTATAGAAGTTAATTTTTAATTTTATATATATATATATATATATATATATATATATATATATATATATATATATATATATATATATATATATATATATATATATATGGAAAAACCTAAAAAAATGGTCATTTTTCCGTTTGGAGTAAAAATCTTTCAGTTAATTGTAATTTAATTGCGATATTGTCGATAGGACTTTTGTAAAGAATCAAAAACCAAACAAAGAATCTTTTTAGAAAATCCTTATTGGTGCACTTTAAGCAAAGATAAGTCAAAGAAACCGCTTAAGTTGTCCATTTTTTGAGAATTCATAACTTGGACCCTGTTAAAATTGAAAAGCTAACCTTCCGGAAATGATTGTTTAAAATATGTTGCTTAAACAGGCTAAAAGCGGACGCTGTTCGACATGATGTTTTAATTAGTCGCAGTTTAAATATTTTGGAGTGATATTTTGGTCTTCTTCTTCCTGGGAGCCGTCTTTCACTACCGGAGGCAGCGCAGCCTCTTGGGCTTTTTGTGCCTAATCTCCCATTGTCTTTTATACCAAATCTCCCATTAGTCTTGTTTCTTCTACAAGTCTGTATAATTCCGAGACTGGTTGGTTGATATATTCCTGTGGGCTCATTTTCGGTTGCCCAAATAATGCCTGTCTTTTGTGATTTAACGCTTCACATTCACACAGTATGTGGTAGGATGTTTCTTCCCCCTCGTCACACAAGTTGCGGTCCCCAATGTATGAGCCTCTTAGGTTATCGTGCCCTGTTAGCAACCCTAGTAGTTCTTCCTTCGTTTTTTTTTTGGATGGGCCCCTTATGAAGCTTTTTCCATGGCTTACTCTACTGAGGAGGTGATATTTTGGTCTACTTAGCTTATTAACTTTAATTATCCAATTTGAATTTAGTAAACGGATTATTAAACTTAAAATTTTATTTAACAACTTATATATCTTCGATTTCCATATAAATTTGGCAAAAAGTGCAAAAAAGAGCTTCAAACATTGCGCCGAACGCACGCTCTCGCTCTTGGAGCAGTATAGGTGGTCAGGAGAAATGTAGAAATGCGAACGCCTGGCGCTGTATAGGGTGTCCCAAATTCGAGCCTTATCATTGGGATCTCGGAAACTTGAAAAGATACGAGGTCGGTGAAGGCAAAGCTGCGCAATTTAATGCTGGTCAAAATGCCTCTTTAAAGGTTTAAAAATTTCGAATACTTCCGAAGACATTTGGAAAAAACCAAATATTTGCGATTTCATTTTTATTTTTTATCACTCTATTTCAATAGATATGCGTCAGTCATGTTAACAGTATCGCAATAGCAATTAAATCAAAATTTTTCACTCTAAAAGGAAATATACTATTTATATAGATTTATATAGAAAACAGGGAAAAGCGAACTTTTGTACGATTTTTTTTTGTTCTATGCCCCGCTTTTTAAAAGATAGTACTGGTGGTTTGCTATTAAATTTTAGGTATTAATTTTTTTTGTAAATTGAGTCATCACGAAAACCATAAGAAATGCGATTAAACAGTTGCGGACTTAGGGATTTCGATAAAATATTGTGAACTGAAAAAATACAGTTGTTTTGGAGATTTTTAAATTTAATAAACTTTTAAAAACCATTTTAAATTTTTCATTATTTTACTACAAAAATCATTAACTTTTTCAGTACGAGGGGTAAGTTTTACTCGCTCTGTATGCTATGCATTTTCAATTTTTTATGTTGTTTTTTGCTCCTGCACCTTTAAACGCCTTTAAATAAATAAATCGTTTTTATCGAGGTTCTGAATTTATTAATGGACACCTGCTGTTTATTTGCATAATATATTGTTATTGTTTCTATATTTTTATCTTTTACCTCGCCGAACGCCTTTCCCACGCAGCTTGATTATTTGTGTTTCATTTTAGCACTTTCGTTTTTACGGTTAAAATTAACTTTTAAGATCGTCATTAAAAAGTTGAACGGCAGCGTTATGAATAAATAAAAACTCATTGCATTACGTTTTAAATCATATTTCTGTAAGACGACCGAAGGGCACTTTTAATACGTTAGTCAATTATGTATGTATATATCGAAGGCCTGGTAAGTTCCCTCACTGAGGCCTAAGCCCATTATGCTCTACACCAACCCTTAAGCATACACAGGTTCCGGAACTAGGGTTGCCATATTCTTATTTTTAAAAATCGGGACATTTTTTCTCTGCCAATTTTTACCATGTTTTAAACCCCTCAACTAATTCCTAAAGTAATACATAAAAATGTGTGCTTTACTTTTTGAGATACCCATAATTTTATGGTGAGCCCATTCATTATATGTATTTATTATATATATATATATATATATATATATATATATATATATATATATATATATATATATATATAGATAGATAATAAATGGAATGTTTTCTTAGATCTTTATTTAAAAGAGAAAGGCAGGTAGGTATATCTTTTTATAAATACTAAAAACAAACGTTATAGCTTAATAATTATATATTTCTCATAAATTAACTTTGATGATGAAGGTTAATTTTAATTAAAAAGAAGTATTTGCTTCAAACTAAAAAGAACTAGTTACTAATCTAGCTTTTATATAACATATCTGTACATTTATTTTTTTTAAATCACAAAAAAGCAGGTACTTTAAGTACTAAAAAAAGGAAACAAAAAAAAAATTCTAAAGGAACCAAAACCATAAAACGAAAATATTACATCTCTAAAAATGCTTAAAGCAGAAAACATAAAATCTCCACTCTAAGGAACTAAAGAAAGGAAACAAAGAAATATTAAATGAAATTTAAACATATTTTTGCTTTGATTTTACTTTTTCTAAATAGATTTTCCTTCCTTTTTTAAATATTTGGCAAAATTTACTCAAGAAAGGTCATAATCATAAGTTCCGCCTCTAAGTTTTCCATGGATAATTTGTTCCTTTCTTTTCGCCATGACATTACCATTAAACTTAATATTCTCTCACTATTTGTCTATTTGTCTTTCCGGTAGGTAGTGGTCAGAGTTTTGGCTCGCCACTCCGGCGATCTGGATTCATTAAAGCCGGAGAGACATTTTAGGTGGTAGTTATTTAACATAACGTCCGTGGTGGCACTACCGCGTTGTCTAAAGATGCTGTGAAATGCAACATTTGCATGTTTCAGTGCTTGGACAACGTTAAAGGAACAACCGGGGGAAAAATGGGTTAAACACCGGAAAACCCGGCACCCGGTTTTGGTCTTAGGTTTATATATTATATGTATAATATGTAGGATATAATACATGTATAATAATCCTTTGAGCTGTCATAAAGAAAAAAAAAATCCATCAAAATTTTTTTCCCCAAACGCTAAGGTGCGTACAAAAATTTTTAAAAATTCAAAAATTTTGAATTTTAGATTAATGGGGAAAATAACAATTTTATCAATTTGTAAGAAAAAGGGACTTTACCTCGCTAAGGGCAATGGACTTAATACAAAAGCGGGAAGTTTTCCCGCCTAAGCCCATTATGCCTACACCAATAGCAACACAGTTCCGGAACCCTGTCCTGTTCCTTATGTATGCATAACTTTTGCACTTATCTGCTCTCATTTTGTCTACTAGAGCCACAGTATCTTATGTCATTTAGGTCCAGCCATGCCGTTTTACACATTTCCCTCTTGCCCTAGTCCTAGATAGGTATATGTATGGCGTCTTCTCTTCCCTCTCCACACCATCTACATATACCTGTCTCACTTTTGCATATCTTGTTAAGGTAGTGTCTGTTTCTACAATGACCTGTCAGCATGCCTGTCAGGTTTCTCATTTGCACTGAAGTTCTTTGTACTCATTGCTAGGTGCTTTCATAGGTCTTCCCCAATAGCCTTTGACTATCTGGCTTTTGTCTTTTTCCAGTTCTCGTCGAATCGTTTCTCTATCCATGTTGCTATCTCTGTCATATCCGTGTTATAGACGCCTTATGGCTGGGAACCAGAGTTACTATCTCAATAAGCCTAATGCCAGCCACAGATACTCCGGAAAACCTGCGCAGTTTTTCCTCAGAGGATTTCCCGACTGTGTGTGGCTGGCATAAGAGTATCGTGTCAGGTCTTCAGTATTTAAAAGGTCGGCGGGACAACCGATGAATGTCACAAAACAGATAATTTGAAATAAAGCGTTTTTACATTTTAAATTTTTTAAAACAACCTGTGTAATGTTCGTTTTTATAGGGAAAAAACGAACAAAAGAACCACAGTTTAGCTGGTAGAAAGGATTTTTTTAAACCCAACATCTATACATTAGGGGTCGTCCATTAATCACGTAATGTTTTTTAGCATTTTTTTAATCCCCCTTCTCCCCTAGTGATACGTGGTGAGGTTTAAGACTAACCTTCCCCCTTCCCTACCCGAAATCATGTGTATTTTTTTTGTACAAAGTATCCTAAAAATTTAAGAATATTATCTTTAATTACAGGTAAGTATAATCTAATTCAATTCTGGAAAATAAAGGAACGTGAAAAAAATGGGGAATCGTTACCTGGCAACGGCGAGTCGAGTTCACACGCCGCTTTTCGATTGTTTAGAAATCGCGCGTTGAACGACAAAATAAATACAAGTGATATCTCGTTACACCCCCCCCCCCCCTTGTGAGATTTCGTGATTTTTGTCGAATCCCCCTCCCCCTTTCAAGCCTCACGAGATTCATGGACGACCCCTTAATAAAAGCAAAAATATGTAAAGTAAATTGTATGGAACAGTTTTTACATACACCTTAATTTATGTTATATTTATTTTTTTCAGTAACTGCTTTCTTGGCTGCATTTTATTTTTTAACGGCTTTTTTTTGTTACTTTTGTTACAGTCGTTCTTTTAAAAATTACATTAACGTTTATTTACCTCAAGAATAAGCCTCAGCTCCGGTAAATATTTACTAAAACTAAAAATAATTAACAGTTCGACAGGAATCACGCGACGTCAGGACGAATAGACCGGTAAAACTGGAACCTCAGCATTATTCCCACTTTCGCTCGGCCAGCGGCTTTCCGTCAGCGCATATATTACGTAACTCTAAGAGTTTTTTTTGGTGTAAAGTATGCCAATAAATACGGCTAACCATTTCCAACTGAACTTATTTTGGCCGAAAAATGGAGTTTCGTCGTTGGTCATGCATTGTTTGCGTATATATGACTGTACTACAGGGAAAATCTATTAAATATCCGATTACCCAAAAGTTTGTCTTAGAGATAGTGCTTTATAGGGGAAAATCCTCAACCAATTTGGAAATATTGCGGCTGGGAATATTTTGTGGCCAATTCCGGATGTTATTATTATATTCTACTTTTTTGGTCTAGACGAACATATAGTAAAACCATACGAATATAGTTAATATATTAAATCTTGTGGTAAAACTATAAACGAAATATTTTTAGGGTAACGTTAATTATACGTGATTGCTTCAAAAACTACGCTGATTTTGCAGTAGTACTATTTGGAATTTTATGCAAATTAGTTTCAATTTGATTTTATAATTTTTGGCGCCATTTAAAGACTATTAAGGTGGGTATATGTTTGCGTAAAACGTTCCATGTTGACACTTATTAAAAAAAAATGAATATTTAGTATGTATCTGGTGGATTCCTGTATGCAAAATTAATTGCCACGCCTGAGACCATAGGCGTGCGCAGGGTAAAGCTGGTGTGGGTGCCGAGATAATAATAATAATAATAATAATAATAATGCGCAGACACCATCAAACAGACCAGGAGAAGCTGCAAGCCTGGTTGGAGAAGCCTCTTCATGGACCTCACCCCAATGAGGTCAGCCAGGAAAATGTCGACAAGTTCGCATCGAACTACTGGCTGACGTCGGGGAAGATGTTCCCAGAGACTGAAGGCTTCTTATTGGCTATACAGGACCAGGTTATTCCGACGAAAAACTATCTGAAGCATATCGTTAGAGACCCGTCTATAAAGAACGATCGATGCAGATATGGATGTTAAACATCGGAGACAATCCAGCATATAACGGGGGGTTGCCAAGATACTCCATCAACAATTGGCAGAGAAGCTAAAGCTTTTACAGAATGAAAAATTGCCTTACTATAAGTATACTCCGGAACCTATTCTCGAAAACAATGAATTTAAATTGTACTGGGACAGAAGTGTACTTACAGATTACAGACCAAACTGTTGCTCACAATAGACCAGATATTATATTGGTGGATAAAGTTGGGAGTTGATCTATGTCGCTATCCCGAACAACAACAACCTACGGAAGAAATGCAATGAAAAGATTGCCAAATACAGAAACCTAGAAACACAAAAAAAAAGACAGTGGGGAATGAATAACGTCCAAACGATCCCCATAATTTTATCAACAACTGGCATTATACCAAAAACTCTTTTACAAAACATCAAGGGACTAGGCCTCGGTGAACATCTGTATAAGGCTATGCAAAAGGCAGTGCTACTTGCGACCGCTCGGACTGTCCGGAAATTTGTGGGGAATACAGCAGAACCTAAGAGAACCTAGAGCCCGAAAACATGGAAAGGGTTCCCACAGAGCTCAATCCTTTTGATATCTGAAGATATCTGGAATAAGTGAATGTTCCCCTTAGAGGGAGTGCAAAGCCGTGTGTACATTATATTATTTATTATAAAATCATTCTTCTTTCATAAGGTACAATTTTTTTAAATTCGTTTATCACAGTACTTATATCAATATTTGCGGCTAATTCCTGTTCCACAAATGGAACCAGGAGATTTTCTAAACGTTCTTGGCGTATTGTGGATCTTAAATTTGATTTTACCATACTCATTTTCGAGAATGTGCGTTCGCGTGTAATTTTTAAATCAAACCTTATCAAATAATAATTTTCATATTTTAAATACAGTAATCTTTTTCAGACTAGTGGGGGTGCCACGGCACCCACTGTGCGCACGCCTATGCCTTAGACAACCACCGGCAACGATATTTTAGATTTGTAATATGCTATTTCATAGTGTTGCAGAAAGATCACAATACCATTAGTGCAAACCACTTAATGCGTCTTAGAATGTCCAACCACGGCAACGATATTTTAGATTTGGAAATATAAGCTATTTATATGTTGACGACTAAATTACATTAATGGGTAGTTCTAGTCTAATCTATTCTATAAGCCCAATAAACTTATACGAGCCTTTTTAGGATATGCTAATATTATATTTTACCTAAGCAATACAAATATTTACTTTGTAACAATGAAAAAACATAAACCCACCCTCCATTTCTATTTCACAATGATTTCTGAATTCAATTAGTTTATACGGAAAAAATATTAATATTTACATACATTTTTTACTAGCACTCTTTAAGAGTACACAGTTGGGCTTGTCAGACTTTACCGTATCCTGCGCCCTTTTTCTATTCCTAAGATAAGTTCTTAAGTTCCACATAAATTTATATGTTAATAAAACTACTAGGGACGTATCGTCGAGATGAAAGACTTGTTAAAAGCCGCGAGATCAGACGAGACCCTTTTCTCGCCGAGAATCGCTTATTACTCTTAAGGATTCTTGTTCTCTCGACCAGGGATTTTAACGCACTGTGGCAAAAACATTATTTTACAATGGGATTTTAAATATTTTGTAATTAAACTTTTCTTTTTCCTAGTCCAGCGGGACACCACGTTGTCGTTTAAAAAAAGCAGTAACCACAAGTTTAAAAATTAACTTTGACGCAGAAATTTTTTAACCTCAAACAGTACCTATAATTGTATTTTTTTATGTTTTTATGACTAAGGTTAGCAATTTAAACGTATTTACAGCCCTCTACCTGAAAAAATAAGTTTAAGTATAATAATAATTTGACGTAGTTAAAAGTGACAAATTATTATATATATATATATATATATATATATATATATATATATATATATATATATATATATATATATATATATACATAATGTAAATTTTTGTAACGTATGCAGTTTGTCTCTTGACAGTACGAATTTGGTGCGATTATATGGTGCGAAATTTCGGGAGTTTCATTTCGACATATAACGAAACAGCATGTCCAAAAAGCTTATATGACGAATTGGCATAATGGTAGATTTAAACAGACAAATAACAAATAAAAAATAATAATTAAATTTAGCTTATAATTCCAAATGGCTTTTGTTGGGTACTTATTGGTTACTATTTTTAATTTTTTTATTATTTCGTAGTACAAAGGAAGTTATTCCTATTTCTTATTTTATTTTTGCTATTTTTATTTTATTTGTCTGCATTAATCCACCTTAAGTTTGCGCTGTTTATTTTAAATGTTCGATGCAAGAAGGTGTCTAGCACTTGGGCAACAAAAGTTGGAGCTAACGTCGCTCGGAAGGTCTATGACCCTTTTATACAATGACCAGTAAAAATCGCTACATCGATAAACGGCGGGTTCCGCCATATGGTAATTAGCATATCGAAACGATATTACCATATCTAAATGAAATTACTTTTAAAAATACACTTTTAAACGCAGACTTTAAGGAAATAGCTAAGTTTGCAGAGGGTTTACATGGTTGTCAAATTACGCTAGTAAACAAAAATTAAATTTTTTATGACATAGCAAAATAAGGTGAATATTATGTAAAACTTGCCGAAAAAGCCCAAAACTGCCTTAGATTTTTTTCGTTACACCTTGTTTTCTAAAAAAATATAACTATAAATACAAAGGTGTTATTTTAAATCTAAATGAACTTTAAAATGTTATTCTATGATATTTTGTTTCTGAAGTGTACCTTAATAATGTCCACGGTTCCCCATGTTTGTCACTTACAGGCTCTAAATTTTCGGGTAAAAACCAGATGAGAGCCCAGAAAGTAAATTTTAAGAGACATGTTGCATTCCATTTCTTTATAAGCATTAAGTAGTTTACTCGCAATGTCTTTGTAATGGTGGGCTTTTACATTTTTAAGAAAATTTGTAACTGATTTAAAGACACTTCAAGCTCGTTATTTAGTTTCATTTAATATGATATATCAAATATTTCATATTTTTATTATTTTCCATCGAGTTTTCCATATTTATTTTAAATACAAGAACCCTGTTCCATTTTCATTTATTGCATTAACAAAATTCTGAAATAACTTTTTGAGATCAACTAGTAGTTTATGGTAACATTTTTTAGTCTTGGACTTAGTGCCTCATAGTGGCCATTCCTTCTGACAGAATACATTATAAGAAATTTTACGTATTGTAAAATATATGTGTATGCTACAGAATATCTATGGGTGAAAAAAAAATGGTGTTTCCAAATCTGATTTCAAAGCATCAAATACATTAGAAACCCCCTAAAAATTGTCATGTCACAAATCCTATGTTTATCAGTGAATATAATGCCAACAAAGCATAATAATATAACTTTGATAATACTAAGTTATGTAGATATTTTGATTCTTTAATATTTCTTCATGGATAACTACTAACAATATACTGGAGGAAATAGAAAATGTTTGTGTTATCATATACAAACTACCAAAGAAAGAAGCACACTACAAATAATCTGCATAAACTAGGTGTAACCAGATAGGCTTGTACTGACTGTAAAACTGTACGATCCTTAATGGTACGATTTTATTTCTGGTAATATGATTGCAACTTGCAATACAAATACTTACAACGACAAAACCATTTAAAATGGTACAAAAGAATTTCAAGGTAAAACGTTTTATAGTGTGAAAATTTTAGGTAAAGTTTTTGTTAGATACTTGTTCTAATTCCCATAAAATATTTAAATAATTACACACTTTCTAGCGTTACCAAACTCGAACAAAATTATTTATAAAAGTCCAGAAAAAGAATTTTTGTACGCACAAATCTTACATTTTCATTAACAATAGTAACAATAAGCAAGACCTTATCAAGTACATCATCTTAAAGATTTCCATAATCGCTAAGACCGCTTGTTGTTGGATCACTTCATGCAAACCTCAGTTTGAGTCGAATAGCTGGAACGTCTAGGTAATTCAAACCGGCCTATGGAGATTAAATGACGTTAAAAATATGTGCTAGTATGCCACAGGGAACATATTTTCTTTTCTATTCTGTTTTAATACAAATATAAAATTTAAAAAAAAACTCTTACAAACCAAGTCTACCGTAGGTATGCATGGTTTATCCAGACCGATCAAAAAAATCGGTCTGGTTTTATTTTAAAGGCAAATAAGGTGAGAAAGAATAAAAATGAACAGTAAAATGAAACTTATTAAAATGACAATTTCTTAAGCTAGATATCCTAAAGAGATAACACATAATAAAGTAAATATATTCTAAGAACATCCATTGACTTCCGTCGAATTAAAAATTCAAGTCTTTAGTCGTGTATTGATAAGTAGCAGCTCCTATTTTAACCAATATCGGATCTTATAAATAATGTATGCCTAATAAAAAGTAAATAAAAACACAATGAAAGTTCTGAATACATATTTGCTATTAAATATAATAAATACACATTTACTGTTTGGTATTGTTTATTATCAATGCAAACATTAATATAGTGGTGTTTACATAGTAGTAAAAATGTATTTAGTTAGTATACGTATAGTAGTAGGCACCATTGGCTTGGTTTCATTCATGTTTTTTCTTTTTTATCAAATTTTTATTTAGTATTTATTAAGATTGTTTTTCACTTCACTTTCACTTTTCACAACCTTCGTCATTTAAGTTTTTGACCTTTATTTCAGATATGTTTCTAAGAAACATTCTGTGATTAAAATTTTCATAGGATTTTTGGTAATAGAACATTATTTTGTGTTGTTATATTGATAAAAAAATTCTAGACACAAAGCTTTTTGTGTTTGGTAATTTATGTCAGATGTAGGTAAATAAAAGGAAGTAGTTACTATTAGCTGTTGCAACAGTTGTTTTTTTTTTAGTTTTATATTTATGAAAAAAATGTTAGATACTGAGAAAAATCATAATGGACTAAAATGTGGCTACTTTTTGTCCAGGACGGAAAGGGGTACATTGGCTTTTGTATTTAAAGAGATAAAACTTCAATGATCGACATACGTATGTTAGTTTTAATAGCAACAATAATTTATGGATAATTATTTATTTACTGTAAATCTTAAAGATTTTAAGACATATTTTCCTAAAATTATCACAACAATTTAAAGAGCATACGTTAGGTTTAAGATTTTTTTACACTACTATTTTGTTTTTTAAAATTTGTTTAAAATAATTTAAGCAATTTCTCATTGAAAAAAACACAAGTGAAAAAGGTTGCTACGGGGATGACCATAATTATATTTATTTGTCAAAGTTATAATTGTCATTCATGGAAATGTGATACATTTTCTTATAAATATTCAATTTAAAAAAAAAGAGGCATGATATATACTTTACGCTACAAAAACTGTATAATTTCTGATAGTAGGTTTTTGTGAGTCAGAAAAAATTTGCCATTATCTTAAAAAAAACTATTTTCTATATAAAATCACAGGAAGTATGCGGTATGCGTTGTTATTATCATCGACCCATTTTACAATTAATAATAATTATATTCCAAAGCCTACATGATTTAAAAATGTAATCCGTTATTGATAGCTCTTACACAAATACGAAATTTACATTAAATGCTAATTCTGTAGTCGTTGTTTTGATGAAAAACACGGAAGAGTGGTAAATGATTTGAATTATATTCCCGCCACCTAAAAAGTCAATATTTACAGAATGAATATGTGATTTATATAAATAATAATAACATTTGACTGCTTAAGGCTTTAATGACATATAATAAAAAAGTTTTATTTTAAAATCGCAATGTTTTTATTTCTTATTAAATTATTTTAACTGGTCCATCCAATTATCTTCAAGACTAAATTTCGTTTAAATATTTTGATATCAAAATTAATTATTAGAATATTTTGATGAAGGTTAATACATTACAAAAAATGCAAAAACAACTTAGGTCCCTGTCCAAATAATTACGCTAAATTTAAAGGAAAAACTATTAAAATTTTCACCCAAATTTTATTTTTTTTAAACCAAAAATAAGCTAAAAATTTTTAAATGAAACCCCACTGAAATATTCAAATTAAAAAAAAATGTTTTAAACTTAAATTGTTTTGTTAATTATTAAGTATGTAAGTGAAACCCCCATTTTTTTGTCTATTATTCGAAGTATTGTAAAAAAGAATTTTAAAACCCAAAAGTTTCAATTTTTTTCTAATAGGTCTTTTGTTCGTTTGAAACCGAGGCAATTCATATACAGCATTTTTTAATATCCTAGTTTTTAAGATAAGTAAACCAATCCAATCCATTAAACAACATATTTGGAAGACAAAAGATATTTTTATTAAACTTAAATTTTGTTTGGGGTGTTTAATTAAAAAAAAAACTTGCAAATAGTATGTGGTATATTTAGGCCACCGAACAAAAAAACTTAGTATGTTACTCGTCGTCATTATTTCAGAAGCTATTGTCAACACAAATAAGCCTGCCTGTAATTTAAAATTAACGTTATAATTCAATTTTTATTCAAAGGTTTATATCGTTATTATTTTGCTTGAGTTTTTCAATTAAGACTAACAGCAGTGTCGTTTATTATCATTACTATTTATATATCTAATGTGTAACATTTTTATTATACGAATTATTCGAAGTAGTCGTACATTTATTTGTTATTTTCTACTATTGTAAAAACACACCTGGGAAGACGTCCTTGTTTTCCGTGTTATAGGGATGGATCCAACCGTTTTTCTGTTGTATTATACACTGAAACATGCTTAAAGTCTCTTAACACAGACCGAGAAAATCTAGTAAATGTATTGTCACATCTGGTTCTTTCACGACGCGGTTTCTTTTTAAAAATGCGTCTTGTTCGGAAACGGAAGTTACAGTATAAATAAAACCAATCACCGAAAAGCCCTCGAATGCCAGTTTCTAAAAATACAACCAAAATAGTCTAGAAGCAGGCATTATTATTTGAAATACAGCGGCCAAGGTTGGAAGCTGTACGGTGCAATGGATTTGTAGCCCGTAGCCGCTCGCCTTAATGCCATGTTGCCATATTTATGAACACATTTTCCCTGAAGACGGCCTAGTGCTACGCGCCGCCCCTATGCGCCTATGCACCAAAAACACAAGCGCCAACAAAATAAACATATAAAACTTCTGTATTTGGCTAAGAAAATAAATTTTTAAGTCAATAAAAGTTAAAAGGGGTGTATACATATATAATAAACATTTCAGTGTTTACAAAAAAAACCATTTTACTATTATATACAAAAAACAACATTCAAACTTTTACTTTTCTCTGGGAAAATAAATAGGTTTAAGCCTTAGGAAAATACAAATATATAGATTTGTTTACTATTTAAATATTAAAAATACTAATAAAAAAGTATGTACAGTAGACTTGCGCTAACGTGAACTCAAAAAGTTTTGGACTAGTTCGCTTTATCGAAATGTTCACATTATGGAGATTATATTAAAAAAAAATTAAAATCAAAGAAAAATTACGTTAACGCATCTGTTTATTTAACTAAAAAGAGAGGCATTAGTTTGTGTGAACCTGTGGCATTTGTGCACCCCAAAAGAGTTATTCTTTGTTAAGCTATTTTTAGACCAGGCGCCGTTTTTTCAAAAATTTCAACATAATTTTATCGGGCAACAGCTTCCAATATAATCCAGTCTTATCTGCGTCATAGATTTGATGTTCAGTAAGACTAAGGCAACTTTTTTCCTGCAATTTTAAGCAATCTTACACCATAGCATCCTTTTAATTTTGGAGCCACCCATCGCTTGCATTAAATTTTTTAATTTCTAACTAACTTTTTTGTAAATCTAAAGTCTTGTGTTTAAACATATCACCTGTGTCTGGCAAATTCCTTTCACGATGTTTGGTAAACCATTTGACAGCAAGCTTTCCATTTTAGGGTTTTCCGCACGTTTTAATGTGCACTTTTTTAATTTTGTTAGGTCTTAAACTCTCTCCAACCACTTTTAGAATTTATTTCTCTTTATTTTTTATGGCACATATAGTTGATTTGGCTTTTTGACATTTCTTCGACAATGCGGTAACACTCATACCTCTTTCCAAATTTTAGATTTTTCATTAAGAGTTAAACATTTCTCATTATTTTTAACCCTTTTGTAAGACAAAGTTCTCGGGGCGTGCCACTCTCTCCTGATCTTTCTGCAAACTAAATAAAATAATCGTACTGAATGCGTATACCGATATACATAGGTACTAGCAAGTTTAGACAAATCTGAATAGGTTTACTAAGATTTCCCAAAATTCACATTATCGAAAATTGTTTTTGTTCACACTATAGAATTAAAATGGTTATATTTTAGTGTTCACATTATTGAGTTGTTCATATAAACGTAAGTTCACATTACCGCGCGTGTACTGTATTAGATCTTGAAAATAAAAATAAGGTATTTTTTAAAATTGCTGGTATTTTAATGAAAACAGAATTACCCAAAACTAGTTTTGTTCTGGTTTTTAGCCTATAATTTTATAGGTTTATACTCTCGACAACGTAACTAATCTTACCAGTTTTAATGTTATTAAAATAGCTTATTATAGTTATAATTTTTATTTTATATATGATATAACCTTCGAGCATATAATACTAGTGGCAGCGCGATTTGCCAGCGGGAAGACGTTTATACCCATCCGACCAATCGCAGAGCGAAAGAAAAAGGTTGTACTGGTATTCCTCTTTCTCTCTCCAATCGCTATTCCCACGGAATCTAGTAGAATATGCTCGAAGGATATAAGGATAAGGAGCTAATATTCAACAAAAATATAAGTTAGCATGTTGTCTCTATAAATTATGTTTTGATGCCATTTTTGGAATCATGTAAGTGCTCTTAAAAAAGTCCGATGATGTTCTTGGAATTGAATTTGTTTCAGCTTTTAAATTATTGGTTTAATTTTATTAACTCACATGCAATCACTAAGTCTATACAATTTCGCGCACAGAGCGAAGGTTAAACCGTAAAACAAAGGTTCTTGACTCTATAAACAGCCCGTTCGTAGCAAAGCTTTTTCCTGCATTAACAAAAATACGAAGTTTTTTTATCTTAGAACAAACAGTCTACGGCCCAATTCATCGTGAGTGTCCAACGTGAAAGAAAGGCAGTTATAATTATGGGATCCAAAGATTTGGGGTCTAGACACTCTACGGAAGAAGCTTTTAAAGTCGGAAGTTCGGGGCTTCTCGAGTTGGACTGTAAAGGAATGCCTTGAAGTGGTTTTTTTGTGTTGCCCTATTGGGATCTGCAACTAGAGGAATTATACTGGCTATTTTTTCCGTTCAAAAGCATGAAAATAACCACAACTCGTCGGTAAGCATAAAGCGTTCTTGTAAGAGTAGGGTCAATAATAATACAAACAGCTTCTTCGGACAGAATTAGGACGCTAAGTATTATGGTAAAACTCATTCTTCAGACATAAAACCGAATGGTCTCTTACTGTCACCCATATGTGTACAAATTTTATTTAATTCACTGCAGAGTGTCTTGCATTACTTTGCAATGTCTCGCAATACTAAGCATTTTCTCATAGTGCGTCGCAGTGTCTGAAAATGCTTTAATGCTGCTTTAATGCCTCGCAACGGGTCACAATGTCTTGCAATGCGTTGCAGCGCCTCCCAATGGATTGCAATATCTCGCAATGCTTCGCAGTGTCTTGCATTGCCTCCCAGGGTCTTGCAATGTTTCGCCGTGTTTTTTAAACTCTGCGCAATATGTGTATAAAAAATGATGAGTGAAAACAGATAAAAACAGTATTCCAAGCAGAGCCTGATTTGCATATATACATAGCGCACATGGAGAGAAATGATAAGAGAAAATGTTTTGGTTACATTTACGGGCATATAAAAATATTTTAAAGCATTTTAACAAAATACTGTTCAAGGTAGTAAGACTAAAAAGTTGATTTTTTTTTCATAAATAATATCTTTATAGTCAAAACCACCAACTACAAAAAAAAACGCATTTTTTTGGGAATACTGACTAGTGCAGACATAGTTATTAACTTGTAGATCTACTAGAATAAGTCATTTTTAAATAATGAAAATGTTCATTATATTAGTGACAAATCACTTACTGTTTTTAAAATATATATATAAAAAAAACATTAAAACTGTATAAGAGTTAAGCAATAATTTTAAAGTTTACCTGTATTATAAAAATCAACCCACATCTTTATGTTTAAAAGCCAAATTTAAATAATGTTAGTTTTAATTATTGCCTAATTTTTTATACAGTTTTTTTCATATTAATTTATTTTGAAAACACTAACAAATTTGTGACCGATATAATGATATAATTAGTTTAAATCAAACTTTAATAGAAAATTCTAATGTATTTCTTATTTTTTTAGTTATAAAATTAAACCACGATATTTTGTGCTCTCGTAACCACGCTTTATATGCACTAAGAATTCCCATTTAATAAACCAAATGGTCAACCCATAAGTGACTACTTCCTTTAACTAAACATTTTAAATCTTTTTGACACATGTTGTTCCCTAGTGTCATGTTACGGTGTATTTTTATACTCGGATGCAACGAACGATTTTCTTAAATGTATATTTAAAATGCACATTGCAGAATAAAAAACGAAAGTATTTTAACATCGAATCATGCATACAAACGTAAATTATTTTACACTTTACACTCTTGTTCTGATTGGCCGGAGGGAAGGGGTGTATACCGCGCGGTAAAAAGTATAAAATTTCGATTTTTAGAGAATTTATCAAGAATTTACAAAATTTAAAAGTATTAAAAACTCGAGGCTGTATTTTACTGTTTAAAAGATCCTAAGTCGACAGTAATTTTAGAGTTTGGCTTTATACCACTTTATACAATTTCAGCTTTTTTGTAAAGCCTGTAATGTGAAAGCCATTAAACACTGTTACAATATATAGCAACCCTGCTTTATATAGTTTAAAAAAGCTATTTAGCGCTTTTATGACTATGACATAAATTATTTATTTATGTAAAGTTAATACGACAGGATTCTTAACAATGATTTATTTTCTTAGACATAATTTATTTTATTATTATTATCTACAACCAAATTTTAAAATCAGTTTTGTCTTAACTTCTGCTTAATGAAGAAAAGATAAAATAACTTATAAAGCATGTTTTTTCTTTTTATTATTTTATTAAATAAAGTGCTTTTTACTCCCAAATTTACTAATTAGACCCGCTCTAATTACCATAGAAATTAAAATGTTAATTCACCAATGGTTTTGCATTTGCTACTTATCTTGAGTAACCCGTGCTAGCAGAGCCACAGTGACGTTTCCACAAACCTTTTTACGTCATATTTTTTCGCTAATTAATTGTATTATAGAATTATGTATTTTTTTAATAACGTTTTTTAGGAAAGCCGGTAACTGTAATGGGAAAAGTAATTTTTTTTTGAAGACAAATAAAGGTCATTAAATTGACAATAGATTACTGGTTTACGCCCGGTATGACAGGTTAAAGCTGTCTGTCAAATTAAGTTTAACAGGTCAGGTTGGTCAATTCTGGGATTAACTTTGACCTTGAATTTAATCTGAACTTATTATACTGACCATAAACGATAAAATATTACCTGTATTTTAATTATGTCAAAACTAAGGCTCAGTTTACAATGCTAGTTTTATATTTGTTCTTATTTTTTTTTACACTGACTGTAGTAAAGTTAAAATTGTTAAGAAAAACCTAATTTTAAAAAGCTTTTAGCATATTATAGCTAAAAGAAGTAAAAAAATATAAACCAATACTTGTTCTGGTTCTTTTTTAGGGAGATATAAAGAAAAACCTCAGTTTCATCTTAAAATTTGGATATTAGAAATTAAAAAAAAAAAAAAACTGGTGGATAATTATGACTTTATTCTTCTCTTAAGAAAACCTATTTTTATATATCAGCCCCTTTAAACTTATAATGATAGGGGTAGTTATTCTTGGATGCATCCCCGAATTGGAGAATTATACAAACGACTATGGCGGCGCCAACAATGAGAACGTTTATTTTCAGGTTCATTCGCAGTGTTGCCGCACTTTAAATTTTATATTGCTTCGTCTCCGGACTGACGAGTTAATATTATTTCTTTTGTAAATACGGAAGTTTAGTACAAGGATTATTAGGACAATTTAATGTTATAGTACGTTTCACAATAATTCGTTGATTTCTCGTTTTACCTGCTACTGTTAGTTGTAAAACTCAATAAACTTTGGGTACCCGCATGTAGGTCCAGACTTAAAATTTCCTTTATTTATTATTGTACCTACTTTTTATTATATTATGTAGGTTAAAGGCAAATTGCAGATGCTTAATATAAAGCAGAGTCTTTTTATCTTAGTTCACCAGTCGTTTGGCGTTTGTCAAGGTATTTTGTGTGTGTTATTGATTATCCAAAATAGCTTACCTAAACTATTGATATTAGTAGGTAATCAGGACCTGTATTCTTTCAAAAGGTGCGGTGCCTACACAATAGATATTTGTCAGGCAACTTATTTATGACTGGGTTTTTCACTGAGGGTTGTCATTTAAATTTTATTTAGGTCGAGAAATCAATGAATTATTGTGGAATGTACCATACTAATCGTACTTTAACAACGTTAAGGATTTTTTTTTTCTTGGGACAGTCCACGAAGCCTAAGTACTAACGTACCATGGGTGCCTTATGTGTAATAAGTAGTCTATTACCACGGGATTTTAATATCTCTTTGTTCTTCAAAACTTGGCCGCTCTTAAATAAAGAAGGACACACTCTTTTCGCGATTGCGAACATGATTGTGTTTTAAAGTCATTAATCTGGACAAGATTTTTGGCTAACCAATCCAATAATAATTTAAGGTCCGGTGAAAGAAGAAACATAATTGATCCAGTACTGAGCCCTAGGTCACCTTGACATTTACTTGGTGAAAGCTGGAAGAATAACCATCTATAGTAACTGATATAAGCCGATTAAAAAAAAAATGTAACAAGAACAAATATTAGGTGAAAGACGGTAGGAGGGAAATTTTTTAAGAAGCGCATTCATGCCAGAACCTGGTCAAAAGCTTTTGATATCTTAAGAGCAGTAATCTGGGATTTTCCAAAAACCCCTAAGAAAGATTTGGAAATTAATAAATTATTCCATTATCTTACAAAGAACTAAGAAAAGAGATTTAGATCTATAGTAAAAAGAAAGAGTTTTAAATCATTTCTTGAGGATATAGGTTGCACATGTGCAACCTTACAGCCCACGTGCAGTTTTCCAGCTCTCCGAAAAAATGTCCTTGTTATCTGCAGAAACCTCTTTTATGTTAATATGTTTATTTAAAAAAGTTGGGAAAAATATGATTATAAATTTTTTGGGACTTAAATGTACACAAGAACTAAAAGAAGTTAGTATAGACAAACAATTTAAATATTTTTTACAGTTTATGTAACCTGTATATTTTTACTATCGATCCTCAACGATTCTTCAACAATTTAGAGGTTCCCAAACTTATTTAGTCTTACGCCCACTTTAAAAATCAGTTATTCTGTAGCGCCCCCCATTTTTTTCACCTTAAAAATCTCAATAACATATTAGTCTCGCCTGGACTTTAAATAAAGCTATCTTCTAAATGAGACTTTTTTACCAGAAAGAGCAATAATAATGCAAGTTTTCAATATTAAGAGTACCTTTTATTCAAAATTAGCAGTTATCAACATTAAGCAATAATAATACAACTACAAGCGAGTGCGATGCGTGCGTGCGGCGGAGGAACGTCACGTCAGTCGCCGGCCGGTCGCGAACCGCGGCTGTGTATATGAGATTTGTCCCTCCCTGCACCTGCGCTCCGTAAATAGAGACCGCTTTTTTATACATGTCTTCGGAGGTGGGGACCTCACTTGAAGACACGAATATTTTTCAGTGTTGATACCTATTACTAAATATCTTAAGATATAAATAGCGATGTGAAGGCAATAAAAATAAGAAATATTTAATATATTTGTAGTTTAATTTATACAATAAAATAGGTTATAAATATGAAGTAATAAATGGATGTTGTGTAGGAGAAGAATTTTAATTTCAGTGAATTTAAAAATATGAAGTAGCTGAAGTTACAAATTACCCATTGCCCCCTTGAATCACATCAGCGCCTCCCAATTTTTCCTGGGCCCCTTGCCGCCCCCCTCTGGGCCTCCAGCGCCCACAAGGGGGCGTGATCGCCCACTTTGAGAAAGACTGATTTAGATAAACGTTTTCCATTGTCACTACTTTTATAAAATAGGATTAACTCGCTAAGCTACTCAATACAAAATCTACTTAGAGTAAAATACTCAGTACTTTTGGTGCTTTAAGTATTGCACTTCCTTAATTATTAATTGGCATTACGTGAAGTAAAATACTTACTAGTATTTTAAAAAATAATTTTATAACAATGTGTACTGGTGCCAACCATGGATTTTTTCTAACTAACCTATAATGAAAAATGGAGAATTTTTCATATAGTAACGCCTAAAAAACATGTTTTTTTTTTGTGCCTGGAACCAAGACTGCAAACATTGTCAACAAGCAGATTACCGATTCGTTAGCAAAACGAATTGGTAGTTCGTTATGCTAACAAATCAGTTAAAAAAATTGAGTGCTTGCCTGCACAGCAACAAAATCACTGGCGTTGATAACGTGGTAAAAAAATGAAATTTAAGGTAGCATCATGCAACGGAAAAATTGAAAAATATCAGTGGATCATTAGAAACTATTTTGTTGAATGTACTATAAAAGCAATTGAGTACTTGCCTGTGCAGCAACAAAATCACAGCCGTTTATAAAGTGGTGATAGGTGGCATGTTTTCAAAAAATGTTTTAACAAAATTGTCTAATATTTCGATATTGTTAATTTATAGCAACAAAACCGTGTGATACAGTCGACAGGTAATTAACGATTTATCACAAATTTCTGCTATCTTTATATCAATATAGCAGTAATTTCGATTTTTCGATATCATTGAGCAACAAAATAGTCATTTTAGCAACTAATTGGCTACAAATTCCAGATTTTTATGAGTTTGCTAATTTACCCTGCTACCTAAGAGAGATAATAAAGTGGGTAATCTGTACGCTTAGAAGATTCTGATATCGGCCCAATTTTATACTTAATAGAAAACGATCAATGTATAGAAAAAGAGTAAAATTTAGATTCTTAAGCTTTCTCTAAGTTCCTGGCTGTGCTTACATCTAAAAAAAATTGCATAGGAAACGATTTTCATCGATCGAAAAGGTATAAGCCGCTGTGACAGCGTATTTCCACGATTTTCCAGATTCTCACTTAAGGGATGGGATTCATAAATTAGAAGAGCATATGGATAAGTATATTAAAGTTATGTTCACATTTGATTAAATCATAAAAAGTATGTAAACCCATAAAATCGCTTTTTTTTTTGTCCAACGACAAAGCTTATTGGACAAGTTGGTATGTATATAACAGAAGTAGGGATTTTTGACACTGACGTTAAGTCTTTGTGCATTAATTAATAAATAAATATATATATATATATATATATATATATATATATATATATATATATATATATATATAATATATATATATATATATATATATATATATATATATATATATATATAAAAGTAAAATTACATTCGATTTAATAACAATAACTTAACAAAGGTAGGTAACTTGCGAAGTACTTCCAATTACCTATCTACTAGTACTCTAGTCGAAAAGTGTGTTTTCTGCAAAAAACAGTTAGAAGGCTTCGAAAAATATATGCAAAAGCTCATTCGACGCAGAATGCAAATCTGAGACAGGCGTTTTGAGGATTTTTCTGCCAATAAAAATTTCCATATTTATTAACAAAAAACAAAAAAAAAATCCATTTTTGATTATAACTTAAAAACGATAAGAGGTAGCGAACATTGCAAAAAAGATCCTTAAAGAGGAGGAAATTTCCGATAAAAAGTCTTACCTCCCGGAGTTCTATCTCCATTATTTATTTATTTTAATTTAACGCTGAAAATGGGCCTCTACGCGACCTTTTTGGTTGCGCGCTCGGCCTCAAAACCAAGTACGTCACACTACATAACTGTTTTAGGGTATTAAATATTAATTGAATTTTTTTAAAAAATTATGCATAAAACTTCAAAGAATTTACTCCCGTTGAAAATTTAACTTAGAGTTAGTTTTTTTTTAACAAGTTAGATAATTGTCAATTAACAAAATTGTTTCGAACTTACGTCCTCATTGTACATTAAAAAAATGCTTAAATAATTGTTGTATACATTTTTTGCTTCGTGAAGTTCTTTTATATACTTACATACTTACCACGATAACGCCATCAAAGTTTAAAATATTTTAATCCTTTGTTTATAATAATTTTATAACTTTGATAAAAAATGAAAAATCAGAGTAATATTGTCAAAATTGTAAAATTATTATAAACAAAACATAAATTTTTTTAAAACTTTTATGGCGTGATCTTGTTAGGTATGTATATAAGAAGCGCTCGACGTCGCGAAAAATTAATACGACAATTATTTAAACAATTTTTTTTAATGTACATTGAAGACGAAAGTTCGAACCAATTTTGTTAATTAACGATAATTGTCTAACTGGCTGAAAAATTAACTTTAATTTAATTTTCCAACGGAAGTAAATTTTTTGAAGGGTTCTGATTACACCAAAATTTTTAAAATATTTTCAATTAATATTTATTACCTAAAAAAAATATTTACGTACGTGACGTACTCGGTTTTGAAGCCAAGCGCGCAACTCGTTTTTGAGTTATGATCAAAAATCGAAATGGCTTTTTACTTTTTGTTACTAAAAATTGCAATTTTTCTCGGCAGAAAAAATCATCCAAACGCCTTTTCCAGATTTGCATTCCGCGTCGAATGAGCTATCCCATATATTTTTCGAAGCCTTTTCGCAGGAATCACACTTCTCGACCAGACTATAGGCTTCTAAACACAGTTGCAAATGACGTGATACTGTCTGTGACGTATAACGCTCGACTTGATCTTTCATAGACATAATGGTTTTCTTTCTTTGTTTCTTACTGAATACAATAAATAGGAATGTAGAAATATTTTTTTGTTCTATCGCATGTGTCAAGGCAAAAATTAGTCAAAGAGTCTATTGCATTGTTTTGATAAAAGAGAAGTAACACACAAAACAATACAAAGAAAAAGGCAGTTTGGTAAATCATACTCTGTAATAAATTATGCGAAATCGATTAAATATAAAAATGACTAAGTTTAAAACCGCAACAGGCTAAGCATCTAATTCAAGCCGAAATACATATTAAGCTCTAATTATGTTTTCCAGCTAAATCATAATATAAAATGAAAATTACTTTGTTCTAACTTAAACTGTAACTTGATATTAAAACAACACATTAATTATGTTAACTGGAACCGTTTTTTAAACGAGACAAAAACTACAAGATCTCAGCCTTCCGATGATTAAAACTTGAAGTGAACATGTTGTGTTTTTTTTTTTTTAATGTTTTGTCCAAGTGGTTTTAATTACTTTTCAAGCAGCTGTTCCTTTGTGATCTTATTTTGATATACAGGGTCAACAAATATTATTCGAAAGAAATGTTGGGCTAAGATGTTTGCAAAATGTAGTAATTAATTTTTCACATTTTGGACACAGCAGACCTTAAAATAATAAAATTACATACTGAAAATACAGTGAAATCCGGTTATAACGACATTGTAGTGCGGTATCGCTATAAACGGATTTCACTGTATAAAGGTTAAAAAACTTATGAGCTCATATAAAAATAAGATTTTAAAAAAATAAATTAAACTAATTAAGTAAATACCCACCCAATATGGGTGCTTTTATAGTGCATTTTTTGAGAACATCTAAGAAAAATTAGGTTACATTTAAAAGATTTAAAAAAAAAAAATTAAACTAATTAAGTAAATACCACAATATGGTGTTTATATGCATTTTTGAGAACATCTAAGAAAAATTAGGTTACATTTAAAAGATTAAAAAAAAAAATTAAACTAATTAAGTAAATACCCACCCAATATGGGTGCTTTTATAGTGCATTTTTTAAGAATATCTAAGAAAAATTAGATTACATTCAACATTTTTTAAGCGCAAAGTTGAGCGTGTTTTATAAATATATATCCTACATACAGAATAAGTTAAGAATATGTGGCAAACAAACAAGTGTTAAAATAAACGATTAATTTATTAAAATTACTAAAATAAAAACCGTTTGTGGTGCCTTTATTTTAATTTTGAATGTTTTGGTTTGTGAATTTGTGTTTTATGACACTTTTATAATGTAATTGTTAGATGCTATCAAAAAAGTGATAGAGGCGTAAAATCAAAATTTGTTCGCCTAAGAGATACGGAAAAAAATAAAAAAATTGTCAATTATAGAATAGTCCTATATTTTCTTAGTTAAAAGAAATACAAAAAAAATATTTTATACGAAAGTTTCTTTATAATAATTGTTAAATAACCTGCCGTTTTCAGAATAAAAAGTTAAAAAAGTTATCGGACCTAACCTCATTTTATTAATAAAACTCCCTGTATATTTTAATCTAAAAAGGCATACCTTAAATTGTCTTTTTAAAAATATAACGCACCATGGATGATATTGGTTTTTTATGCAAATCATTTAAACTTTATTAATTTAAACCACAGTGGGTTATGAGACAAAAACTAATATCCTAGAAACGAAACTATGTTGACATTCTAGTTGTTACTAACATTTAACGTCAATTTCATTTTTACATATTATTTTGTGAAAATGACTTATCAACAGTTTGAAAATTTTGATATGATATCAGTTATGGCGCAAAACTTATATTTTGTTCGTTATCCGGTAAGACGGCAACCATTTAAGGACATGTTCCGATGACAGAAACATAATTTAAAAACAAACGGCTCTTTTAAGAAGCCCAGATTAAAAGCTTTTAGTAAAGAAAACAAGAAAAATGAAGAAATATGCGTGCTGGGAGAAGAAAGGTATATCCTGTGATAGCTTTGAATAGTAGTAGCTCAGCTTTTATTGAGGTGAAAACTCCTTTAGGCGCGTTTAGCACTTTTTATGGCTGCAGTCGGGAAAAATGCCAGATACTAAAATATGACCAAACGCATAGTGTATCTACTTTTTATGAATCGATTCTTTTATCGTCTTGAATTTTAGATTTGCGGATGTTACATTGTGAAAGGTTAATAGGGAATCACGCCTTGTCATGTTACGCACACACACTAATTTTATTCTCCCAAATCACTTTGAAATTTTAGGAACAAGAATCTACGTCCGTCAGAAAAATAGAAACTGAAATTGGAATTTTAAAATTTAAGGCGCAAAGAATTTTAACCTCCAATGAATATTTTCCCTATGTTGTTAATATTACCCAATATTTGCACCCTGGTGATGATGTGAGTCTCGAATTTTGTCACTGTTTTTTAAACAAATCTAATGAGGATCGTTCAATTTGGGGTAAATGTAAATGGTTTTTTATTTTAAAATAAACAGGTTTATCGATGTTTTGAGAAAAAATTAAATGAAGATAAATATCTGGACATACTCCAATAAAACCTTTTCGATATTCTTGTTGATGTTTCTTTAAATGAAGTAATGGAGATTTACTTTCAACAAAATAGCGCCCATTACTATAACACTTTTCAAATAAGGGTTATTTAAATACTTACTTTAGAAACCGCTGGATAGGAACACATGAACCCATAAGGTGTCCACCACGATCTCCGGATCTAACAGATCCAGATTTTTTCTTTGGGGAGTGTTGAAAAATAAAATTTATATATTACGAGGTAGGTTTGAAAAGTCCATGCAAAAATAAAAACTACTTACTTGTTTGGGGTAAACCTTTTTTATTTTTCTACATAGTATTCTTTTAGGCTTATACACTTTGTTCAACGATGTTCCAGTTTGTTGATCCCTTCCAAATAATAGGATTTTTCCAAGTCTGCATAATATCGATCAGTGTCTGCAATCACTTCCTCGTTTGAATAGAATCTTTGTCCCGCCAGCCATTTCTTCAAATTGGGGAACAAATAGTAGTCCGAGTGAGCCAAGTCTGGAGAATAGGGGGAATATGAAATGAGTTGAAATCCTATTTCCATTAATTTTTCGACCACAACTGCTGAGGTGTGTGCTGGTGCGTTGTCGTGATGGAAAAGGACTTTCTTGTGGGCCAATCGTGGGCGTTTTTTTGCAGCTCGGTTTTCAAACGGTCCATTAATGATGAATAATATGCACCTGTAATAGTTATACCCTTTTCCAGATAGTCGATGACGATTATCCCCTGCGAATCCCAAAAGAGTCGCCATAACCTTTCCGGCCGAAGGAACATTCTTCGCCTTTTTTGGTGCAGATTCCTCCTTGGTAACCCATTGCTTAAATTGTTGTTTGGTCTTAGGACTATAGTAAAGAATCCACGTTTCATCCACAGTGACGAAACGACGCATAAAGTCCTCCGGGTTCTTCTGGAACAGCTGCAAACCATCATTGCAACACTTCACACAATTCCGTTTTTGGTCAAGCGTAAGCAATCGTGGCACCCATCTTGCGGATAGCTTTTTCATGTAAAATATTATGTACCCGTTCAGTCGAGATGCTCACAGCACTAGCAATCTTACGTACCTTAACTCTTCTGTAATCCATCAACATATCATGGATTTGATCAATGATTTCTGGAGTCGTGACCTCCACAGGCCGTCCAGAACGTTCAGCGTCACTTGTGCTCATATGGCCAGTCCAAAATTTTGAAACCACTTGTAAACTGTTTTAATCGAAGGTGCAGAGTCAAATGTTTATCAATCTTTTCTTTAGTCTCCTGAGGCATTTTACCTTTCATAAAGTAATGTTTAATCACCACACGAAATTCTTTTTCGTCCATTTCTTGAAAATCACTCGACTTTCTTGATTCACACGAATGCCAAACACAAAGAAATAGACCAATATGGCTGACACTTGGTGTGCGTTCATTCAACAGATGCTACTAACTAACCATGACCTCGATATGCACCGGTGGTGCCATCTCTCGGACTTTGCACGGACTTTTCAAACCATCCTCGTACACATCATGAATGCCTTTAAATCTGTTAAAAAAAGATGTCAAGAGTGTATTGAAAACAAGAACATTTGGGATAATTCACTTATTTTCTTCTTTAATTTAAATCTTCTATTTTGTTTCAAAGTTTCTAAAGTTTTTTAATCCACTTTCTTGGGCCAACTATTTTTTCTATTATTTGTATGTTATGTTTTGTTTCTTGGATATTAGCTTTTGTTTCATGGCCTACTGTGGTTTAAAGTAATAAAGTTTAAATAATTCGCATAGAAAACCAATGTCATCAATGGTGTGTTATATCTTTGAAAAGAGAATTTAACATGCAATCTTGTTAGATTAAAATATACATGGTGTTCCATTAAAAAAAAAGGTTAGGTCCGAAAACTTTTTTACCTGACCCCGTATAATTATTCTGTTCTAGAAACGACGGATTACTTAACAATCATAAGAAAACTATCGTATAAAATATTTTTTTGTATCTCTTTTAACTAAAAAATATAGGGTCATTGCCTTTTTTTCCCGCACTCTTAAGAGAGAGAAAAATTTTAAATTTTGACTTTACCATTTTAAGTTTAACCTAAAAAGAGCACATGACGCGTATATTACTTTTGATAGCAATAATAATTAAAAGTATCGAAAATGGGACATTCTATATAGGGACAATTCTAGCGAAGAACATACTATCTATATGCAAAAATATTTATTTGGGAATGGTCTCCCAACAGAACGGAAAACATTAAATAAGTTAAAACAAATAAAAGTTAAAAGGATTTATTAAGCTAGACAGAATTTATGTGAGTAGTGTTATACATATTAATTAATCTATTTTAAGCAAATAGAACTTATATTTCAAAATCAAACAAAAATTATTCAATAATTCACAAAAAAATTGGCACTATTTTTTAAATAAACGGCATTTTTCGTTTACCGGCATTATTAATTTCTACATAATTTTGCGCTTGGTTTAAAAAGTAAGTGTTTAAGTTCATAAAAGCTCTATTTGCTTAAATTTTTAAAAAGTCAATACACCAAAAATATTTATCAAAAATTAAAATGGCAACGGTAAAACCGAATAACAATCTTAAAAAAAAAACTAATTAAAAAATGATGTTGTATCTTTTGTGACTCCCTGTACGATAAATTTGGTAACCATGGACGTAGTGTAATAATAACATTATAAGTTTATTTATACTGTCTCTCAATTTGTATATAACTAATGTAATTTTAAACGGTTTGATTATTTTAATATCATTAATGTTTCCCAGGCCAATATTAAACAGTTTCACAAAAATGCTTTGTTATAAAAAAGATATTGTGTATTTATCCAGAGAAAAAAAGATCCAACCCATGCTACTGGCTGCTTAAATTTTAAATAATTTATTTGAAACTTACGTCGAAAAAAGGATACTGCAAATAGTCTAGAGAGAAGTGTGTTTCCTGCGAAAAATATGAGCAATAGTTGATTCGACGGGAAATGCAAATCTGTGAAAGACGTTTTGAGGATTTTTTCTGCCAATAAAAATTGCAATTGTTATTAACCACAAACGAAAAAAAAAGCCATTTCGATTTTTGAATATAACTCAAAAACCATAGAAGATAGCGGAAATTGCAAAAAATATCTTTGAAGAGGAGGAAATTTCCGATAAAAAAGTCCCAAATCCCGGAGTTCCATCTCTATTATTTATAATTTTAATTTAACGCTAAAAATGGGCCTCCGCGCGACATTTTTAGTTGCGCGCTCGGCGTCAACCGAGTACTTCACACTAAATAATTCTTTTTAAGGTATTAAATATTAATTGAAAAATTTTGAAAAAATATATTGTTTTCAGAACACTTAAAGTTAATTTTTCAACAACTTGGACAATTGTTAATTAACAAAATTGTTTCAAAATTTCGTAATCTTTGTACTTAAAAAAAAATGTTTAAATAATTGCAAAAATTATTCGCTTCGTAAAGCCCTTCTTATATACATAACAAAATCATGCTATAAAAGTTTAATAAATTTTAATCCTTTGTTTATAATAATTTTATAACTTTGAAAATCTTACTCTCCCAACCGCTGTGTTCACACATCGTCGTTGTGGTTGGGCCCAGTAGGATCTTTTGGAACATGTGCTAGAGTTGCTGGTTATCGGCAACTCTTGTTGCCACCGTATGGAACGGGATCCGAAGCTAAGATGAGCACAAGGCTTTATTTAACTCAAGGTGTTAGCATACCGTGCTGATGAGTGAATGACATCCTGTGCCTTAAACAGGTGTCCCCAACGGTGCCTCTGAGATACAGGGCGACCTCTCAGAGTATCTAGCCTTATTTCGGTAATGCGGGGCTCTGCCGTGGTGGAATATTACTTCCCTAGCTCCAAACAGAAAGCGGACAGAACCGCTTTCATAGGAAAAAAGTGAAAAAGGTGCCCTGACCGAAACGGATAAATCCGTTTCGAGAGGTGCCACTCAAGGTCACAAGCAGACAAAGGTGCGCCGACCGAAACGGGTGAATCCGTTTCGAAAGGTGCCCCTGAAGTCACCGGCGCCTGTTTCACGGGGAAGGGCTAATTCATCCCGAACAAACAGGTGCTTAGGAAGGCTTCCCTGAATCCAAACAGAGGGCGGACAGAACCGCCTTTATAGGAAAAAGGGTTTCCTGGCTTTGAACAGAAAGCGGATAGGTCCGTTTTCATAGGATAAGGCCGAAGATGCGGCCTCAGAAAGAACATCTGGTTCCTGTAACAAGGACCTGGTAGCTACCCACGTCACTAGACCGGGAGAGGAGGGCATGATGGATCTAATTGTCTGCTCGTCATACTCTCCAGGAGACAGGGACACCAGGACACATCAGAACACATTGTGCTCGTGTCCGGTAGCGACACGAGTAAGAGGAGATGTAAGAACTCTCTCCCAATCTGGTATCGGATTCATTAGAAGTCCGATCCTATTGGGAGAAATATAAAAGAGTGTGAGCCACAATAGACCGAGCGGTCGCAGTGGAGGGCGTAAAAAGTCGACTCACTTTAAACCTACCAACCTACCTACCTATCAATATTACTCTGATTTTTCATTTTTTGTCAGTTTTAAAATTATTATTAACAAAGAATAAAATTTTTAAAACTTTTATGGCGTGATCTTGTTAAGTATGTATATAAGAAGGGCTCCACGAAGCGAAAAAGTTTAATGACCATTGTTAATGTACAATGAAAGATAAAATTTAGAAAAACGTTTGTGAATTAACAATTGTCTAACTTAACTTGTTAAAAAATTAACTTTAAGTTACATTTTTAACAGGAATTCTTTGAAGTGTTCAGAATACATCATATTTTTTTTTTTAAATTCAATTAACGTGTAATACCTTAAAAATAATTATTTAGTGTGACGTACTCGGTTTTGACTCCGAGCGCGCAACCAAAAATGTCGCGCGGAGGCCTATTTTCAGCGTTAAATTAAAATTATAAATAATGGAGATAGAGTTTTGTGTGTTGGGACTTCTTTTTGGAAATTTCCTCCTCTTCAAGGATCTTTTTTCCGCTATCTCTTATGGTTTTTGAGTTATTATTAAAAATCAAAAGGGCTTTTTTTTTAATAACCATTGCAATTGTTATTGGCGGAAAAAATTCTCAAAACGCCTTTCTCAGATTTGCATTCCGCGTCGAATGAGCTATCGCTCATATTTTTTGAAGCCTTCTATTTTTCGCAGGAAACACACTTCTCGACTAGACTAAAAATTGTACAGTAAATATTTTGAAACTAGTTATGACGATAAATGTTTATAGAACTATACACATAAGAATATTAAGATACGTAAAATTATCTACGCCTACAGTAATAAGTTTGCAATTAAATTATTACTTCTCCGGATATTCTTATAAAAGCTAATAGCATAGCGAATGAAAAAATACGTCCCGATTTAGTTAAATACAAATTACTTAGGACTATACTAATTGCATTTTCCCAGAATTTTTTAAAATGTAACTAAAGATTGATAATGAAAATAAAAGTTTTGAATTACAGTATCCAAGATGCTCAGATTGATTTAAGACCAGTGTAAAGTCTGACAAATTGGCTAATCCAAATATGTACTAGCTTCCAAATTAATTAGTAATGGTAATAATCCTGTGTCTGCAAAATATTTGGAAACAATGTGTAGAGCATCTCTTTTTTTAGCTAGTAAAATATTCTTCTTTGTTTATTGCACGATCCAAAACATAGGCCAAAAAATGAAAGGGGGTTAGAGCTTAGACATATCTGATCGTAAATAATTGATATTGACGCAAGCTTCTTTCTTCTTTAAATTCAAAACTGTCAAAAATAGCCAGTAACTTTTTCCATATGGAAACTGCTTGACATAAAATGCACCTTTTTGTTGCATTGCATCCAGTGCTATAGAAATTGGTTTTAGCAACTGTAGAAAATCTTCAGCCATTATTATAATACAGATATCTGAAACTTTTTTAAAAATCACCGGATCAATTTGATCTTTATGCTCTTCACATATTATTACAATTTTGGCCACTCATTTACATAGATCTTAAGATAATCTGAAAGTGTATTCCATTAAACATCCTGAGGTAAGATCAATTTCTTGCCCCCTTTTTCTTTATACCAAGCATTTGGCAAATGGGTATTTCTAAAGTATTTCACAATATGTACTATATGTTCTTTTATCTGCGATGCATCTAAATCTTTGGAGAGCAAACTAAGTAAGTGTTCCGAACAACCATATGTAATTATAGGGTAATTAGACGACTCGGTATTTTTTTTTTATACTAACCATGTTGCTCGCATTATCTGTAACAATACTGGCAACTTTACAGTTATATTCATTTTTGCACTTATTTGTTGCGTTAATAGCCAATTCGGCAAAATAGTCAGCTGTATGGGGATAACCAGATGTATCTATGCTTCCTAAAAAAACACTGTTTCCATCCTCTGGAGTCAAAACCATGGACCATCCACCTAAGGACATGCAAACAGATTGTCCAGATAAGTTGTTAAAACAATTAGATTTTTATTCTTCAAATATTTCATTCAAGAGCGTTGATGATACCTGAAATTTAGATGGTGGTCTTAGCATTTCTATGGCCTTTCGCGAACGCGAACGAAATTTGCATGTTAAAACTTTTCCAGTTTTGCTTCGTATCTGTACTATTCCTGCCTAAAAATATGTGTTTACTTAACAGAACAAAATATAAGCAGTTAGAAATATTTAAAAATAATAATATTTGTAAAAGCTGGTAAATTTCCTTAAAAAATAAAAAAAAATATTATGTTTTAAAAAAATCATCGATTTTTGATTAAAAAAAAATCATGATTTTTATTAACCCTGACCAAAACTTCTTATCACAACCAGTACACATTCTTTTCCACCCTTAACTTTTCACGATTAAATTATTTTTACCTCTAAAAAGGAAAAGCCGAACTATTTGCTGCCAAGCTCAGTAGCACAGCATATTGGCCCAATGTTTTAGCAATGTTGGTTAAATATTGTTAAATGGCCCAATATTGGTAATTTTGAGCCATACAGCGGTTGCCGTCATTAAAATCATTTTTTATACGTTTTAAATGACATAAGAGTCAGTAAGGCACTCCCTATTTCTATGGTTTACGTTAAAAAAAAACATTTTTCCACAAATCTTAAACATCTGAAGAAAATATACAACTTTAGATATTTACGCTAGCTTTAGGTGAGACTTACAGAATGCTATACAATGTAACTAGAGTTTATTTTTTTAGAGACCACAATCGCTGTTTGAGCTTTAAGCGTCGTTTTTTAGTTTATTTAAGATAATTTAACACTATCGTATTTAAAGAGAACGAGTATTCAGTACCCACACAATCAGCTTAAAAGTATTTTTGTAAAACCTATCTGAAAAAAGTCAATTATTTTATTAATATGCCACTGTTTTAGAAAAGTTAACAAACAAACTAAAAATTAAAGAATCATGGGAAACTGATTTTTTTCCTTGTCTGTTTATCGCAATATTCGGTGTCGTTTTTCACACTTTTCGCAAAATTTATATCGAAATCGAGGATACCCAAACTGTAGAATAAAATTTGACGTTTAATAATCCGTTTATTAAATTCAAATCGGACAATTACAGTTAATAGGCTGAGTCGTCCTTAATATCGCTGTAAAATATTTAAACTGTCATTTTGAAAAAACTACTCGTCGGGCAGCATTCGTCTTCAGCCTGCTTAAACAATATATTATGAAATTTATCAACAATGTGCTTACTAACGTTATACACTCAGAAAATTATGTTCAGCTGATTCGATCGGGGTATTGCTTAAATAAACTGCAGTTTAATTTGATCCTCTTATGGAAACCCTGTATAGGCCAATGATGTTTAAGTATATTTATGTATTTTTTTATGTGTATGTATTGTGCACGCAATAAGTCGACTGACCCTTTTTAATTAGCGGATCACTTAAAAAATAGCCAAAAAATTCTGTTATTTTTGTAAAACCTATCTGAAAAAAGTCAATTATTTTATTAATATGCCACTGTTTTAGAAAAGTTAACAAACAAACTAAAAATTAAAGAATCATGGGAAACTGATTTTTTTCCTTGTCTGTTTATCGCAATATTCGGTGTCGTTTTTCACACTTTTCGCAACATTTATATCGAAATCGAGGATACCCAAACTGTAGAATAAAATTTGACGTTTAATAATCCGTTTATTAAATTCAAATCGGACAATTACAGTTAATAGGCTGATCCCTTAATATCGCTGTAAAATATTTAAACTGTCATTTTAAAAAACTACTCGTCGGGCAGCATTTCTTCAGCCTGCTTAAACAATATATTATGAAATTTATCAACAATGTGCTTACTAACGTTATACACTCAGAAAATTATGTTCAGCTGATTCGATCGGGTATTGCTTAAATAAACTGCAGTTTAATTTGATCCTCTTATGGAAACCCTGTATAGGCCAATGATGTTTAAGTATATTTATGTATTTTTATGTGTATGTATTTTCACGCAATAAGTCGATGACCCTTTTTAATTAGCGGATCACTTAAAAAATAGCCAAAAAATTCTGTTGTACCTAAGTAGTCATACCTCTCGACTCTATCCAGCCTTTCTCCTTCCACATACAGATGTTCGTTGGTTGCTTTAGTCTTGGTGACAATCATGTATTGGGTCTGCTTAACATTGAGTGTCAGACCATATTCTCGACTAGCTATAATGACATTATTAAACATATTCTGAAGGCATGTTTTCGACGAGAAATATTGTATCGTCTGCATAACGCAAATTGTTCAGTGGAATGCCGTTAATTCGTAATCCACCGGCATCATTTTCAAGGGCTTTGGTGAAAATTTCCTCTGAATAGAGGTTAAAAGAAGTGGTGAAAGAATACACCCTTGCCTGACTCCTCTCTTGATTTCCACTGCTTTCGTCAGTTCAGATTTGACGCGGACAGACGCACCTTGGTTTAGGTACAGTTTTACTATTATTTGTATATCTCTTGTGTTCAGATTTTTTCGTTCCAGTGCTTCTATTAGTTGCTTGTGTCTTATTTTATCGAATGCTTTATTATAGTCAATAAAACAGGCGTATACGTTTTGGTTTACATCAAGACATCGTTGCATCAAGACAGTGTAGACAAATAAAGCTTTCCTTGTGACACATCCATTTCTAAAGCCAAACTGGGTATCTGCTATGTTTTCTTCCAGCTTCTTATAAATTCGACGGTGGATGACTTTAAGAAAGATCTTAAGTGTGTGGCTCATTAGGCTTATCTTATGGCGTTCTTCGCATTTTTTATCGTTCTGCTTCTTGCGAATTCTGACAAACGTTGACTGAAGCCATTTTTCTGGTATTATTTCTGTTTCATAGATCGCATTAAATAGGGATAATTTAGACAAATTCAAAAACCCTCAGTTCGAGTCGGTCATGGTTAGTACTAGTTAGTTAAAACGGCTTTTTCCCCAATTATATTTCAGACGTAATAGACCACTAACAGTAGGAACGGTAAACTTTTCCATTAAGGCCGCAATTCTGCCATGGCTTAATCAAACGTAGAATTTAGACAAATTCAAAAGCCCTCAGTTCTGCTTGGTCATGGTTAGTTCGGGTTAGTCAAAGCGGCTTTTTATTTTCCCAATTAAATTTGAGACGTGATAAATCACTAAAAGTAGGAACAGTAAAGTTATGATAAAGACTTTGTAATATACAAGTTAATACTAGTCCTGGGATAAAATAAAGAAAGGGGAATGTCAAAATAGGGATCACACGTCCTTGTTGTCTTTAAAGGTAACTTATAAGTTTGTTACTGTTTCGAAAAAGATAGAGAAAAATAAAAAAATTTGCTTACAGAATCGTGCCCTTGGTCTCCTGCATTTTGCTTATTTTCAATACGTGTACTCAGCTACATTCCTTTCAAGTAATTATCATGTAGTATGGTTAATAGTCAAATCAAAATATTTGTTGTGTGTTTTGTGGTGAATTTGTACAAACTTTAAAAACGTTTTATTCTTCTCTTAAGTAACGCCTATTTGTGATGATACTAGCACAATTTTGTCTTTTCGCTTTAAATACTTAGTAAAAAACATAACGTATAAATTTATGCCTATCTTTCAAGATACCAGACCGTTTTTGATAAAATTGAATTTATAAATATTGCGTTTGTGGGGTTTCGAGAAAACGCTAGCATTCTACATCAATAATCAAATACGGTGAGTCCCTTGGTCTCCTGCATTTTGCTTATTTTCAATACGTGTACTCAGCTACATTCCTTTCAAGTAATTATCATGTAGTATGGTTAATAGTCAAATCAAAATATTTGTTGTGTGTTTTGTGGTGAATTTGTACAAACTTTAAAAACGTTTTATTCTTCTCTTAAGTAACGCCTATTTGTGATGATACTAGCACAATTTTGTTTTTTTCGCTTTAAATACTTAGAAAAAAACATAACGTATAAATTTATACTATCTTTCAAGATACCAGACCGTTTTTGATAAAATTTAATTTATAAATATTGCGTTTGTGGGGTTTCGAGAAAACGCTAGCATTCTACATCAATACTCAAATACGGTGAGTCCCTTGGTCTCCTGCATTTTGCTTATTTTCAATACGTGTACTCAGCTACATTCCTTTCAAGTAATTATCATGTAGTATGGTTAATAGTCAAATCAAAATATTTGTTGTGTGTTTTGTGGTGAATTTGTACAAACTTTAAAAACGTTTTATTCTTCTCTTAAGAAACCCTATTTGTGATGATGCTAACAATTTTGTCTTTCGCTTTAAATACTTAGTAAAAAACATAACGTATAAATTTATGACTATCTTTCAAGATAGACCGTTTTTGATAAAATTTAATTTATAAATATTGCGTTTGTGGGGTTTCGAGAAAACGCTAGCATTCTACATCAATACTCAAATACGGTGAGTCCCTTGGTCTCCTGCATTTTGCTTATTTTCAATACGTGTACTCAGCTACATTCCTTTCAAGTAATTATCATGTAGTATGGTTAATAGTCAAATCAAAATATTTGTTGTGTGTTTTGTGGTGAATTTGTACAAACTTTAAAAACGTTTTATTCTTCTCTTAAGTAACGCCTATTTGTGATGATACTAGCACAATTTTGTCTTTTCGCTTTAAATACTTAGTAAAAAACATAACGTATAAATTTATGACTATCTTTCAAGATACCAGACCGTTTTTGATAAAATTTAATTTATAAATATTGCGTTTGTGGGGTTTCGAGAAAACGCTAGCATTCTACATCAATACTCAAATACGGTGAGTCATTCCCCTCCAGTTTAAAAACACGCAATGCTCCCCTAGATCATTCGGGTGGTTTGGAATATTCGCTTAAATTGGCTACGTAATTATTTTATTAGTTATTTCTGTATATTGCGCTTCCACTTAAAAAATTATAATATATAAATATATATATATACATATATATATATATATATATATATATATATATATATATATATATATATATATATATATATATATATATATATATATATATATATATATATATACTTATATATATATATATATATATATATATATTAACTTTTAAAAAGCTAAGAGATTTGAGTTCATAATTACCGAATTAATTAATAAATTATTGGGTAAATTAATGCCCCCAAAACCTCTGTAATTTGCCAGTGGATTCTTAATTTTTTTGATATTTTGCAGTTTATTTTGGAAAATAGTTGTTAATTTAACATAAAATAGAATATACAATAGCAAAATGTTAGAATTGTATCTTCATGTGGAAACATTAAAAAACGAACTGCTGTGGGTGTGATGTTTTGAGGCGAAATCCTTACAACTTATGTATAATTTGATTTATCCAGATACTTTAAAATTTAAAAATTAATAAGCAATTTTTTCTAGGACATAAGTTGCATACGTACGCCCCTCAGCTCTCCATAAGATAATAGACATTTAAAGAATAACTAAAGTAATAATAAGATACACCCCCAACCTTATTTAATTTAGACCTGCCATAATATTCATAAAATTTCAGGTAGAACATCTATACTTTCCAAAAGGTTTAGCGCGATTACAATCTGACCACCGAAGCGCTAGCGCTTAATTATTGGCAAATGGAATCACTGTCCAACAAAAACACATTGTGTTCAAAACATACAATACTTAGTAACTCGTAACTTGGTACACTCACACCTATTTGTCTTGTCAGAATATATAAAACTAACCAGGGACCTGATATAATTAGTACTGAATCGCGAAGGCTCCACAGATAGCTGTAATCAGTAATAATAATTTACCACTTGTTGCTCTAATTTAAGAAGAGCAAATTTTAGTTGACAACTTTTTGTTTTCTACAAACGATCTTTTGTCAACTTTTAGTTGTCAAGTTTGGTGTAAACGCGCCTTTAAACGACCATATATATTTTAGAAACATTTTCTGAAAAACCGTTCAGACGGTACAAAAAGTTCCTAAAGTATCTATCCGGTTTCTCAGAGACTTACTTACTTACATATATAAAGGAGCGCCAGATGTTTACAATATTAATTTCTTTGGGATTTGTCGCCGCCCCGCACAGTGGAAATTTTGGGTGATATTTGGAAAAAAACTTCAGACGCCGCTCATTTTTCATCGCAGATATCTACATTTTTTTAATACTGGTAGTGAATTGTACTTTTAAAATGTACTGCTAAAAAATTGGTATTTTTTAACAGTACATATATAATTACTTAAAAAAAACATAATATTAAGTTGAGAACCACAAAACCTAACCTAGAGTAGTTTTTTATTTTAACAATATCAATAAGAGCATAATATTTAGCAAGAAAAAGATAAAAAACGGATTTTTTTTAATTTTCGAATTGAAGGTAATCGATCGTCACAAAATAAAAGGGAAAAGAAACACAATTTATTGTAGTAAGAGGCGTGTTGTTGAATTCATCAGATGGTTTAGCGCTAAAATCTATCGTGACGTCCCACTCGATTACCGCTTGTTTTATCCTTGCCCATATACTACTAAAACAACGGCCATCTTTCTTTAGCGCTTTTCCATCAATCAATTTAAAAACGGCTTGATGAAACAGCGATTAGTGCGCACGATTCATCGATGAATTTAACAACACGCCCAACTATACCTACTACTTTCTTCAAGAACAATTGATTTCAAAGTATCCTGTCTAACATCAAGAGTTGTAGAAGGGCTCATTTTTACATATGTATGTGCATAAGTGACATAGACAGATACAAAAGTGATCGTAAAAAGGTCCAAATTGCGTTTTTTTATACTGTTTAATCAAGTGCGGTAAATAGAATGAAACACAACTAATCTGTATTTCTTTGTTCTTGAAAAAATAATTGTAATTTTTTGAAACTGTTTTTCGGTTATGTTTGAAAAACAAAATTTTTAGCAGTACAAACCATTACAAGGATTTAAAAATATATATAGATATTTGTGTTAAAAAATGAGCGGAGTCCAAAATTTTGTCCCAAAAATCGCCCCACTGTGCGCCGTGAGCTTTTATGGGTTTTGTTTATTTGTAAAAACGGGCTTAACACCAACAGAAATTCATACGAGTTTCCTAAGAGTTTACAGAGATTTTCCTCCGCCATTTTTCACTATTAAGAAATGGAGTACTGAGATCTGCGTACAGGATGGCCAAAAAGGGCAACAACTCCAAAAATAATTCAAAAATAACATGATATGGTACTAGACGACCGGCGGGTTAAGGTACGTGAAACTGGCGATGCCATAGGCATTTTAAGAAAAACGTGTTGGATATATCTCGCACAAAAAAAAATAATAGAAAAAAAGAACTTCGGGCAAGATGGGGGCAGCAAATGTTACTGGTCAAAAACAAATTGGTATGAAAATTTCTGAGCGTTGTTTAGAACTCGACAAGAATAATATTGATTTTTGTGTTCGACGAGTTATAAACCCACGGATGAAACTTGGATTTACCATTATACTTCTGACAATGAGTTTCAACAGCAGTCCAAACAGTGGACAGACAACCGAAAAACAAAGTCCACTACTTCAGCGGGTAGTATGCCATAAGTATTTTTTTAAGATGCCAGAGGCATTCTAATCTCCTAGTTTAACTGGATGAAAACATTCGTAAAAAAAGACCTGATTCACAGAAAAAAAGTTACTTTTCATAAGGATAATGCACCTGCACACAAAAGTGATTTGGTAATGGGCAAATTAAGAGACTAAACTATAAACTGTTAAAACCTAAACTATCTTGTCGGTCATCGTTTCTGTTTTTAAATAAAGAGGCAATTGTTGCCGTAGAAGGGTATTTTGGCAACCTGGAAGAAAATTATTTTAGGAAGAGGATTATGACTTTGAAATATCGTTGGACCGAGTGCGTTGATTTAAAAAGGGGTTATACGAGGGGTCTCCCACTGTCGGCAATATGTGCACAAATTTTCTTTAAGGCACTGCAGAGTGTCTCGCAGTAATTTGCAATGTCTCGCAATATCACGCATTGTCTCGCAGTGCGTCGCATTCTCTAAACATTCTTCGATGCTGTAGGGCCTCGCAACGTATCACAATGTCTTGCAATGCATTGCAGTGCCTCGCAATGCGTTGCAGTGTCCCGCAATGCTTCGCAGTGTCTTGCAGTGCCTCGCAGGGTCTTGCAATGTTTCGCAGTGAAGTAAACACTGCGCAATATGTGTACAAAAAATGATGATCGAGAGGTCCCTCTGGGTTATGTTAAAACATAAAAAACAAACATGATATAGCTATAAGGGTTTTGCAAGTGTTGTTTAAAGCTAAGTAAACTAAATGTTTTACTATACAGGGCGTCCCAAAATAGCGCACACTTCTAGGGCGTATTTGCACAAAAAATAAAAAAACAAGTTCCATAAACTTCCAAATTTGTGGCAAAAAATGGTTAAACATTTAAATAAAAATTGAGACAATATTTGTCTTAGACCCAGCCAATATGTGATGCCCTATTTTTTTTTTTTTTTTTTTGTATTTTTCAAACATTATCATACTTAGAAAATTACGCGAATTTATCTTAAACCGTTAGCTATCAAGCAAAAAAGCAAAAACCATATTCAGGATTCCTCATTTAGGGGGCCCTAGTCCCCTTAAGGAACATTTATAGGAACTTTTTTCCAAATTTTCATGTGTAGACAACAACCTATAAAAATATTGTACGCCAATTTAGGGACACCCTGTATACTCTTACATCTCTCTATACCATAAAATACTTTTTTTTTCTAATTTGGTCTTGACTTTGCAGTTTTACTGATCGGCAAAACCTTGATATATAACTTTAGTTGGTATAAAGTATTTTTATTAGTTCTTTATTATGCAAATTTATGTAAATCAATAAAGGTAAAACGTGCACACCGCTTTGTCATCAGATCGGTATCTGTTAATAAATGAAAAAAGTATATTTAATTTACACAGGGTGTTCCGAAATTAGAGCACAATTTTTATACGGCCTATTCTACACATGAAAAACACATGACACAAAGTTATACTGAATTCTAAAGATGTTTTTTTTCGATATCTTTAAAACTAGGTGAAATTCCCACTGCCTAGGTGCCTAGTTTCTTAGTGGTATAATGTTACAATGCCATTTTTTTTTCTTTTTAAAACCCTAAAATTTCCGGAATAAACCGGAAGTGTTTACTAATTTTTATTTAGGACCAAAATTTGAAAAAAATAATTTTGAAATTACCGTCATTCGTTTTTGGAGTGAGACAACTTTTTTTTAACCTAATTTATGTAGGTTAAATTCTATCAATTCAATTTAGAGTTTCTTTTAGGTATGTTTAGAAAATTAGAGATTCGTTGCAAAAAATGGATGAAAATTGAGGGCTAAATTTTTTGGGGGGGGGGGGGGGGGGGGGGGGGGGGGGGGGGGGGGGGGGGGGGGGGGGGGGGGGGGGGGGGGGGGGGGGGGGGGGGGGGGGGGGGGGGGGGGGGGGGGGGGGGGGGGGGGGGGGGGGGGGGGGGGGGGGGGGGGGGGGGGGGGGGGGGGGGGGGGGGGGGGGGGGGGGGGGGGGGGGGGGGGGGGGGGGGGGGGGGGGGGGGGGGGGGGGGGGGGGGGGGGGGGGGGGGGGGGTTTTTTTTTTTTTTTTTTTTTTTTTTTTTTTTTTTTTTTTTTTTTTTTTTTTTTTTTTTTTTTTTTTTTTTTTTTTTTTTTTTTTTTTTTTTTTTTTTTTTTTTTTTTTTTTTTTTTTTTTTTTTTTTTTTTTTTTTTTTTTTTTTTTTTTTTTTTTTTTTTTTTTTTTTTTTTTTTTTTTTTTTTTTTTTTTTTTTTTTTTTTTTTTTTTTTTTTTTTTTTTTTTTTTTTTTTTTTTTTTTTTTTTTTTTTTTTTTTTTTTTTTTTTTTTTTTTTTTTTTTTTTTTTTTTTTTTTTTTTTTTTTTTTTTTTTTTTTTTTTTTTTTTTTTTTTTTTTTTTTTTTTTTTTTTTTTTTTTTTTTTTTTTTTTTTTTTTTTTTTTTTTTTTTTTTTTTTTTTTTTTTTTTTTTTTTTTTTTTTTTTTTTTTTTTTTTTTTTTTTTTTTTTTTTTTTTTTTTTTTTTTTTTTTTTTTTTTTTTTTTTTTTTTGCCGGAGTTTTTACCCCTAAAAAAATAAAAAGCTCCATTTAGCATAATGAAGATTTTGAAGAGAAGGGTAAGTCTTAATCCTAAATTTTCATGCAAAGACTGTGATAATATATTAATTTCTTTATGTAAATATATTTTTTTTAAATTAAATCATATAAGGGTTCGATTTTTAAGGGCTGAACTATTTCAAATGATGTTTGAAAGAATCAAAATACCACTTTTTCAACCTATATGAATCAAATTTTACTCAACTTAAGCTTTAATGTATAGCTTTATAGGTTTTAGCAATAAAGGGTAGTTTTCACCCCTGAAAAATAAAAAGCACCCATCAGCATAATATGAATTTTGAAAAGGAGGGCTAGTTAAGCTTAATTCCAAATTTTCATACAAATCTATGCATTTTAAAAAAATTGCCTGGTTTGCACTTTTTTCAGTTTCGTTTCCTGGATTAGTAGGCGTACGTATTATAGCGACATTATTTTTTACAAATAACAATAGGCAACAAAAAAAGGTTTTAATTAATAACTAACTAAGTACCGTAACAACAGTTACGTTCTTCCATTTTTAACTCGTTTTTTTTACTTTTCCCCTTTTTTTTGGCTGACGGACGGGGGGGCGATCGCCCCATTCGCCCCTCTCTGACTCCGCCATTGAGATAACCTCAAGCAACTGATAAATAGAACATCTTATTGTAACTTTACAGAAAGTTTCAAGTGCCGTTTAATAATTTCTTTGCTTGCGGAATATAAGAATATATTAAAATTTTAAAGTCATTTTTGTAAGACACTCTAAATAGTTCTAATAAAATATCCCATTTAAAAGTCCCTTAGGGATATCTTAAGGACAACATATTAAAAAAATTGAAGATCGAGCAATCAAAACTTATAAGATCAAATGCAAGTAAAATTTTTGCCCGTTTTTGGTTAGGAAAATTTGTTTCATTTAAAAGTGGTTTTCACCCGAAAAACAACATATTTTGGTTAAAAAATCACATGTTAGGTCTGTTTTCTTATTTAAAGATTTTATAATGCAGATGTTTTAAAATTCTTCATCTCTATTTTCTAAAAATCGATGTAATGCTGATTAAGAGTCTTAGGTAAAAAATTAGAAATTTAAAATGGAAGATTCAAAATGGCGGCTTTTGGCATTTATGCCAATTTATGCAATTTGCCTAAGATTCGGGATGTAAGGGTTTATACGGGAGCTAGGTAAAAATTTGGAATATAAGAATCTTAGGTCAAAATTTGGAAATTTGAAATGGGGTATTCAAAGTGGCGATTTTTGGCATTTATAAACCGATTTGTCTCAAATTCAAAATATAGTTTTCTAGGATGTTGTTGCAACATTATCAGTCGCCATTTTCTCGAAAACCAACAAAGACAGGTCTACGATATGATAGAGATTTTATGTTAGGAATGGCTCGTAAAATTCGAATTTTAAAAAATATACAAGGTATTCCATTTAATATATCAAAATTCACGCCACTTCCGGTTAAACCAGAAGTGCTCGGTAGATGTTGTAACATATATCTAAAATCGGCATCTGATAACACTAAATATCTTCCCTAAATTTGAAAGAAATGTTTTTATTCCAAGAATATAAAAGGCTTGGTAGTGATTTCGTTGTCACCCGGTATATGCCATGAGAAAAAACGTAATCTACCGAAAGCCCGCTTACCAAGAATATGGGTCCTAAACTTGGTAATGAAAATCTAAACAGGAAGTCAGATCAAAAAAAAACCTTATCTAGTTTTTCTGATATGTTATCACTTTGATTTGCCTGAGAGATTTTTACATTGAAATGTTGTTTTATTTAATCTGGAAACCATACAATCTACATTTATTTTATATAAATGCGAATATAAAAGGCATTCGCAACAGCTCAATAAATCTACCTATACAAAAGGTCCTTACTTTACACTACTCCTGCAAAAATTAATTTACTAAATATTCGTGAATTAAAAGGTAATAAATAACTAGTTATAATCTTAAAATAACTTATTTAAATATATATATATATATATAATATATATATATATATATATATATATATATATATATATATATATATATATATATATATATATATAATTTTTTATATATTAGATAATTTATATTTTTTAACTGGTAGTATATATAACCGGGTGCAAATTTTCCCCCATAACTTTTTTATTTTTAAGATGGGAAAATGAAATTTGAAGTGTCGATATATGACCTAAAAATGCATTTAATGACGTATTCAACCCACGATTTCCGGTTTCCCGCAAATGACCTCAACTTTTAAATTTTAAATGGAACACCCTGTATTTTTTCACCTATTCGATAGAAATAGAAATATTCTAAATACAATGACACCCCATATGTCAACTTTTGACATTTTATTTAAAAATATTTAATTTTTTAAAATTTTTAGATTGCCATGACATCGTTAAAACAACCCATTTTGAGTCAAGGAGGCGTGATGTTTTAATTATCTGACGATTTTAGTCTTTCCAGAAAGGTAAAAAGATTCCAAAATTTTATTTCTAGACATAACTCAATTTTTTCAAATGGAACGATAGTGGCTCGTTGGAATATTTAAAAAGAGCGTTTTTTGTAAATAATTTGATACCCCACACTTAATACTTTAAGTTAAATCAATTCTAAAAAAAACAAAAAATAGGCATAGTAGTTGTTACTTTAATAAAATTATTAAAAACATCCCCTATTAAAAAAACATATGTATGCATTTCGGCAATTTTGTCAGGTAGGCTTGGAAATAAACAAAAACGTTAATGCTAAACAATGGCTGTTACATAGTTTAATAATTAAATGCGAGTTAGTTATTTAAAGTTATTGCTGTATTTATGAATAAGGCATTTTGATTTAAATACCTATAAATATAATAATTAATAAAAAAAAACTCTTTTCGAATATGCCAACGAGCCACCATCGTTCCATTTGAAAAAAATGAGTTATGACTAGAAATAAAATTTCGAAATCTTTTTACCTTTCTGGAAGAGACATAAAATACGTCAGATAATTAAAACTATTTTTTCACGCCTCCTTGACTTAAAATTGGTCGTTTAAACGACGTCATGGCACTCTAGATTGAATTTTAAAAAATTAAATATTTTTTTAAAAAATGTCAAAAGTTGACATATGGGGTGTCATTGTATTTAGGATGTCATTTTCTATCGAATCGGTAAAAAAAATACAGGGTGTTCCATTTAAAATTCAAAAGTTGAGGTCATTTCCGGTGAAACCGGAAATCGTCAGAAACAATTGAACACGTCATTCAATGCATTTTTAGGTCACATATGGATGAGCCAAATTTTATTTTCCCATTTTGAAAAATAAAAAAGTTATAGGGGGAACCACCTTTAGAAACACCTGGTATATATATATATATATATATATATATATATATATATATAATAATATATATATATATATATATATATATATATATATATATATATATATATATATATATATATATATATATATATATAAAAATTTATATAACGTATTTGATTTATATTATATATATCGCGTATTAACGATTAAACCTTTTGACGAAAGAATAGATCCGACTTCAAAAAAAGCTCTAAAAATCAGAAAAAAGCAGTAGTAAGACTTCAAAAATTTCACAAAACGTATTATGCGCGGTTTAATGTCGCTCCAGCGGGTATCGGGGACGTCCGTAGCGAGGCCACATCCTAGTAAATATGGGCACACAAGAGCATCGAACAGTTCTTGGAAATGAGATCAGCTCTATGACTTTGATAAAACATATAAAGTCAGCTGCGATCCTGTCATATGGACAAAGGAAATACTTTCATTACTTACTCTAGAAACCTGATTTGGTACATAGGTGGTTCAAAAAGATGATGGAATAGTTGCTGGTGATTTGGGGCAAGGCCCAGAGCGACTCACAGCGTTCCATTGGGCGAAGCTGCAGTATATTAGGCGGAAATCTATGCTATCCTAGCATGTCTAAAAGGTGAAAAGAGGATATCACTACTAAAACATACTCATTCAGTCCGGCCCAATTCCTATCATTTTACATCCGAGATCACAATGAAGTGCCTGCACAACCATACACTACTTGCCGCCAAGGACACCTTTGGTTTCCTAGACACCCGGGAATAGAAAGCAATAAGAAAGCAGATGAACAAGAAAAAGCCTCTTTAGCTAAAAAACAACAATAGACAGGAAGTCCCAAAAATAAGATCTAGATCGTTGGCTTTCGTCACCTGGTCAAAGAGCTGCATAAGACAACGCTAGGGCGCACTCCGATAAGACAAGAAGTTGGATTTCTGATAGGTCACTGTCATCTAAGGAAACACATGCAGAAAATTGACATATAGAACGGTCCCACAACATGCAGACTTTGCGGGAAGGAGGAGGAACTAGCCTTACACATAATATACAACTGCAATGCACTGACATACAAAAGACACATTGAGAGGGGAAACCTTCTTCCGCATGAGCATCTTGGCAGAAATCTACTAGAGTTGATAAAGAAAACCGGAATTTCATAACAAGAATTAATCAACCAACCAACCCCTTCTCAGGACGGGCGGTCATCTATGTCCCGATTTTAAGACAGGCAACTGCGATTTAAATAATCAAATTTATGTGAAATATTTAGTGCTGATGGGTCAAAAATTATTTTATAAAATCATGGTTTTAATATAAGCGATTTGTTACTTAATAGCTCGGTTAAGGTAGTTCACTCGCGACAGTCGTAGACAAAAGTATCGCCATATAGTAAGTAAAGCCCGGCCCGTCCACATGTCAAATCGAGATTGGGATAAACATCTTTTATCTTCGTCTCTTCCATGCCATCCGCGTCGAACTCGCCCATCTCTCTCTAACAAAAATTGATTATTGAACGGGTCGGGATTCCCTTGACTAGTTCCAGTACGGATCATTATATTTTTTTTATTTTAGTTTAATTGGTGATGCAGTATTTTAAATGGACCACAAATTTAGCGCTGTTTCAAATAAGATCGAATACGCTTTACCAAAAGTTAGAGGTTCTTAATGCTTGAAAAATTATTTTTGTAGGAGACTGTACACAACACATGAGGTCTGTTCGTTATTCAGTAATATTTTACACTATTTTACACTTTTTGGACTCACCTAGTCCTAAAATACACCTTCTATAAGAGCGATTACGTGAAAAAATAAAATAGTGTATACTATTTCTTAATAAAGACAGACCTATGTAAACTTTCAAAAAGCAATATCTTTTTAACAAAACGATCAAAAAATTCAGATTTTTAAAATTTTCTACTACTTCGATTTATATTGCATTAGTTTTTAAAAAATATCGTACAAACCGTTTTCGAGATATTCCGAATTGAATGCATGGCTTTCATATATGCCAGATATCGACAATGTTAGTTATGCACAATTTAATTGTTAATATCTCGTTTCACAGACGAGAAAAAAATGTGTTTTTATTCAATTAGATAAAAGACACTTTAATTAACGCTACATTTCTGTTTCTTTTAATTCTTTAAGAAAGCCGTTTTACGGAAGAACTACCTTAAAAGAGTTATTTGATAATTATTTTAAGTATTTATTCTATTTACAAAATGCTTAAAAATGTTTTGCGTATACCCCTTTCATTACGCCGAGAAGGAAATAAAAATATGTTTAAAACCTTGTTTCTATGTACATAAAAAACCAGAATATTACACAAAGAAATGCCTATTCTTGCACCTGCTTTAAAACCAGTCAAGAAAAGATATTATAATAATAAAACAATGATTAACCATTGTCAGCACGAAGAGTAACAATGATTTTAGGGCGTCATTGTTACAACTGAGTTTGGTATTCTATTGGTGGTATTAAATTGTTAAAGCTATTATTGTCTGTCTGGCTGTCTGAAGATGCAAGCGCTTTTGTTTTTTAAAATGTACATAGAGCTTAATGTGTGGGTCAGAGACGGAAGGACAACAGGAATGGGAAAAATATATCACAATAAAATTATTGTCTTGCTTAATGTTGTAAATGAAATATTTCCGAACGTGTTGAAAAAAAAGAACATGTTTTAAACCATTTAATACAAAGGTTTATACGGGGTGATTCATAAGGAAATGTCAATACTTCAGGTACGTAGTCAGGGTCCAAAAATAAACATTAAAACCTATACCAATATGGGTCCGCAAGGCCTTCGTTTTCTATTTTTTAAATAAAATCTATGATATTGTAAATATTGGAGTAAAAATTGGTAACCGGGGGTTTTTGATATGACGGATTCGAATCTGATCTTATTACGGCTCTTACTTATAGGGGGAGCCACGTACACGTCTTTTTACTATTTTGAACAATCACAACCTTTTGGTACGGCCCTGTAATAAATTTTTAGGTAAATTAAATAATTGTTTTGTCATTCCTACGTCAAAAAGGTATTTGTTAAAAGTTAATAAGAGCAACCGTTTTTGAGAGATTTGGAATTAAAACAATTACGACGCATCTGATTTTATTATGGTAAAATTAAAAAAAAATAAATAAATAAAACAAAATGTAAAATTAAACAACATGTATTTTAACTTTTAATAAAATTATTGTTCTTAAATTATGTTCGGCAAAACATAAGCTAGGTTTTATAATTTTTAAAAATTCCACCATTTACTTCTAAGCACATGTCAGCTCTGTGGGGAACACCCTGTATCTCGGAAACGAAGGCCTTGCGGACCCATATTTGTATAGACTTTTATGTTTATTTTTGGATCCTGACTACGTACCTGAAGTATTGAGATTTCCCCATGAATCACCCTGTTTATATTTCTTATATTTTTGTGCAGCAGAAATTTCACACTTGAAAAATAATTTCCAAAAAAGCACGTTTATTATTAGGAATAGGAATACTGAAAATCTCGAGCTCGGGGATTCACCGAATATTGTCTGTTGGTTATTACTTGCTTTTATGGAGACCAAAGACAAGAAGGACCATCTCTTATGGCTGTTTGGCTTAAAAAGTGGCCCCAGAATAGCATTAAATAAAGAGGCGCTGGTGTAGCGGTGGGTATGGTTTGAACCAATGAACTTGACAGCAATATATAAAGTGATGTTTAAAAATGGGCCTCTGAAACACAACACCATCCTAATTTACTGCAATTTGAAGGCGATTTTTGTAACACAGAGATGGTTTTCCTTGTCTTTACTCTCCATGTTTGCTTTAGAAGTTGAATCGTACTCCCATGAAGACGGCATTGATGCTGAATACAATATTAAAGGTGTAGATGAAATCGATGAAGATTTGAAGATAGGCCTGTTGATGAAGTTGCTTAACTTATGTCTAGTGGTTGTATGTGAATACTTTTCTAGAAATTTTACTGTGTTCTTTGTATTTTTATTATATTTTTATATTTTATATTAATTAATTCTATTTTTTTGATGACATTCTTTCTTTAAATGTTTAGTTATTTAAGTTTTGTAGTTTTTATTTTTATATTTCCAATATTTCCATATATTTCCTCGTTTCCTGATATTTTTCTGATAATATTCCCCAAATGTATATTCCGAAAATCATCATCGCTAGTCCTGATACAAATCATTTCCAAATTTTGCACTCTTTGCTCCTTAATTTTTTTAATTGTTTATTTTAAAAATGGGATTTTTAACAAGAGTTTTTACAATGTTAACCTAACTTATTAATATTTTTCAAAAAAAAGTTTACTTTTAACTGTTTTAAGTCATTTTGTGCCCCGTTAAAAATGGTTAAAAATTATAATTATTTTAATTCATTAAACCCACAGGTACTTGAAAAAAAAGGAATTAACATGTTATATTATTGAAAATAATGGGGTTTTTTGCAAGATGGAAAACTGACTTTAAAAACACTTGTGTTACTAAGAAATTAGTAATTAAAAATTTATCCAAAAAAATTTAACACCAGATAAGAAGTTGTTTACCCTATTGATAGCATATTAGGACTTTTAAATTTTTATGTACTTGTTTGGCTTATGTCACTTTTCCTGAAAAAAAATTAACACAAACAGGGTCACTTTTAGAGTTAGGTTGTTTTCCTTCTTACATGTTAAACCAAGTGTCAATCAGTGGGTAATTGAAATTTACACGAAAACAATTACAACAACAAAAGATTCACTTTTCTTGTAAAAATTCCTTTATTATAGCCAAATTTTGTTTTTAATAGTCAAATTCTGTCGTAAGTAAAAATCTGACATTTTTCATGTGGCGGCAACAATAGAATCGCAGTGGGGATGAAAAAAAATATTACCTCGTTAGAGACGGATTTGAAGCATTTAAGTTACAATTTTGGACATGTTATTTTTCTTCCGTAGTAAGGATTTGTGATTTGATGTCACAAATAACAATTGTGACAGGGTTAATATTTTTCAAAACAAAAAGGATGTTAGATTAGTTGATTTTAAGATTTCCCGAATTTGCCTAAATATTAAGCAAAGGCAACCAAATATTATTTAAATTAACCAAGTCTCAGGCTACGCATAAACCTTTTTAATAACATAGAGCACTTTCTTTTATTTTTCCACAAGTAAAAAATGTGTCAGCATACCTACAATAAAGAAAGTGCTTTTATATAATAAAATAAAGATTGTAGCTCCAATTTTTGGTAATTTCAATTACACTTGGAGACCATTGCTTAATGCTGAGGTGAATTCAGGAAACCTTCTAATCAAAAAACTTGCCATCCTTTTAGTTTTTAAAAACAAATAATGTACCCCTCACAATAATTAGATGTCATTTCTGACATATGTACTAAATGTTAAAAAAATGTTCCCAGAATTTTTATGACTTTAAAACAGAAATTTTAATTATTATTTACATTCTAAAAACTTTGACATACATTGAAAACGGTAGCCGATGCGTTATTGAAATAATAATAGTATATTTATTATTATTGTTTTTTAGGTTCTCTAAAAGTATTTTTCTGGTCTATTTTCGATGTACCAAGGAAAACCAAAAAATATATATATATATATATATATATATATATATATATATATATATATATATATATATATATATATATATATATATATATATATATATATATATATTTTTAATAGATGAACCCACTATAACAATATAAACATATTTCTATCTTTAAAAACACGTTTAAAACTATATGTAACCATTGCACGAAAGAGAATCTGAGTGTACTTTACCGCGAAACACATAGGAAATCGCAAATTACACAATTTACTAATTTAAAAAAAATATGGATGGAAGGCAAAGCTGTTTATATTTTTTATACATAAAAAACTTGGCCCTCCTTAAAAAGCCAATTATGGAAGGCATTGGTCCTTTCATACAAAAGAATATTGGTATGAAATTGAGTATGAAATAGAGTAAAAAAGTTGAAAAGTAAACGTCGCCTAATGGCGTTATTGTTTGTTTTAATGGGCTAAAAATGTACATAATGTTGGTAATTTACTTAAAAAATAAGTTTGTTGACTGAACACTTTAATGAGTTAGAAATGCTTGTTAAACAAAGCTACATCAGCTACAGCTTACATCATTTTGAAAAATTTTACATTTGCTGAAATTATTTTAGTGGCTAGGATTATTTAATATACCTATAAAGTGATTAAAAAAAAATGTTTTTTTGATGTCAAATACATTTCCACATAGTAGTACCTACTTAATTCATTTGTCTGCAAGCTTTATATAAAACATGGTAACATGAATAGCTTTTTTGGAATTATATTTGAACCAAATACTTTTGTAAATATACTTTTGAATATCGGAAAAACGCCATTTACAGTTTTTATCTGAGTTAGTATTTTTTAGTTTTTTTAAATTTTACAATTCTGGACTAGCAGGTATATAATGAGTACTTAATTATCTTTAAAACTAATGTTGGGGTAACCTTGCTTACTTGCTGAAGTTGAGTTACAAAGAAATCATGGTAAAGTTATTAATTTTTGTATATACCACTATGTATTTCTTATATAAAACAGTGTTTTAAAATGCTAAGGAATTGCTGAACAATCCTTTGTATTAGTTAGCCATCTAAGCATACTATTTATTGCTAATAAAGGTATAAAATAATGAAGTATTTTTTTAACATAAGACTTACTGTTAAATACAAGAAGTTTTCTAGTAGATCCAAGTCTTCGAATTGGCGATTTAGTATCTTCGTTTTCGTCCATACTCATTTTAAAATAATACTGTTTTACGGTTTTACTTATAATATATAAATTTTTATAAATCTATCAGATCTAAGCGGTTTAGTTACAAAAATAGCAGGCACTTTCCTTTCACATTTAAAGACAATATAGCAGGCACCAATCGATTTGGACAGTTTTTTAAAACGAAAAATTATCGTCCCATTCCTCGTGGTTCGCAGTTTAAAATTTTAAAAGAATCTACACAAACCACACACAACTGTCGTGAAAAATTAATACGCACTCCTCAACTTAAAATAGAACAGTACATCGCCTGCTTCTTTCGTTTTTACATTCACCGATGTATTTTCTAATACAAGCAAGTCGTTATAAACAACAGAACGTCACGTTAGTTCAATAATGAAGTTAGTAACATATCACTCACACACTTTAGGTGATTTTCAATTACCGCACAAAAGCGCATTATGCCGCACAATGCTCAACATTGAGTGTTTCAACTACCGCACTGCCTCGCATAATCGGTCGTGGCTGTTTCAATTAATGCTAGCTAAGTGTGCGTTCATGTACAACGCTGGCAACAAGCGCCTGCTGGCTTGCAGCTTGTTCCAAGCGCTTATAAGCGCGAGCAAAAGCTTGTGGTATTTCACGTATAAAGCTGGAAATAAGTTTGGCTTCAGCGGCAGTCCCGCCCGACGCCCGACATTCATCGAGATGTTTTCGTCAAGTGATGATGAGCTATTCTTTGTACAAAATGTGGAGTTAAAAGTGTTAAAAAAATAGGTGTTCATGACATTAACCTATTACGGAGGAGATTATGTGAATACCATCACCTATTTCCACAACTGAAATCCGACAAAGTTAACTTTTTCTCATATATAAGAATGGAATTAAGCACGTTTAACTATATTTTCGCGAAAGTCAAAGGATCGTTAATAAAGAACTGGGGTAATTGGCACAAGTAACCTATACAACATGAATTCTATTGGAATGCAGTTTTAATCTTTTGTCCCAAATGGCCTGTCTTTGAAACACATTGAAAATCAATTTTTCGACATTTACCATTTTGACAACAAACAATACACTTATATAAAATACTGTATTGTAACATAGGACAACGCACGACATTTGACTTCAACTTACCGCTGTCGTCTGACGGCTCAACAAGCGCTGGAAAGAATGTTTCAAACATTCTTATCGGCCGGTCGGCGCTTGTAAGTTCGAACAAGCGTTGTCTGTGAACGCACACACTTGAGATTGTGAGGAATTCTACTCGTACCTGTAAGCGCTAGTGGGCGCTTCTCGGCGCTTGTTTGCCGGCGCGGTGTCGGAAATCAGCGTTGTACGTGAACGCACCCTAAGGCGGCATTAATGCGCACTGTGCTCTGTAGTTAAAAAACACCCTTTATATTCTTCAACGTATTTCAGGGCTGTTCCACGTTTAACTACAGCTAAAAAGAAACTACACAGGTCTATCTGTTATTCAGAAATATTTTACATTTTTGTTCCCACACCTAGTCCTAAAATATACCTTCTATAATAGCACTGCCGTAAAATGAGTGTAAAATAGTGTACACTGTTTCTGAATAACCAACAGACCATACATTCGGTGTGCTTTTTCTAAATATCAACCTTCGAGCATATACCTGCCAGAGGCAGCCCTGCCGCTCGGCAGTGCGAACAAATGTGCGAGAGAGAAAGAAAAATTGCTCATCTACCTTTCTCTCTCGCTCCAACATGCTGTTTGGTCGGTGGGAGGGGTATGTACACTGCCCACCAATCAGCACGCAGTTGCTGTTAAATTATTTCACACTAAACTTACGTTTTCGTTTTTAACGAGTGAACAGGTGCTGTGGGCTACATAACCTTTTCGCAGAAATTGACCGTGGATTCGCAACAAACTCAAGGCTCCGTCAGTGTTTGTTCGGTGACTTCGTCTAGCAAGGGAGAAATGGGAATTCACGCCCCTCTAGTAGTGCTTGGTGTTAAAGCCCTGCACGGGTGATTATTGTCAAAATGGTTTATTGTATAAGCTAGAGTAAATAGCAGGGGAATAAAGGGTAGAGAAACTCTCTATCCCACCATTGGTCCAGGGTAGCTGTGAATGTAAATGTAGATTGAACGCTAGTTTACATCTACTGTTTTTTTTCTTTTCGTCCTGTAATACATTGTCAACTGCGTTGACGTCCGTAGTGTCCTGTCATATTTCTCCATTTTTCACAGTGCTATAATTTTATCTAAAATCCTCAATGCCTTTACGGTAAAGACAAAAACGAATCAAACATAGCTTTTGACCATCCTATATTTAAGTCCAAAATTAAGTTTATGATCCGTTAGGAAACTATTTTGTGTTAAGAAAGTAGATCTTGCTTGTTTGATTTTATATTTCATTTTCATCGTAGGATTCTATTTGTCATCCAACCAAAAGCCCAAATATATAAACATCTTAACCAACTCTATATCTTCGCAAGCGACACTGATTCGAATATTGAAAAAAAAATTCTCTACCGATAATGAATAATTTTTATCTGGTTGGTATTTATTCCCAGACCAGTTTCATTACTCGAATCATTGACTGTATTAACAGTTTCTGTTTGAGCTCCGACCAGTGAAATCAGGGTCCTTCTTCTGGGGCTTGGTTGTGCGCGTACTGTCAGACTGACAACAAGCTGATTATACGCTATACCAGTAGCAGTTCTTGGTTAGATCACCGTTAATTGTGCTTTTCATCGATTCAGTTGTGTATTAGTCAGAATTTCTGGGGGCAATATATAAGCTGGGGGCAATATATATAGCTATACAAAGCTCGAATAACCAGATTTTCCACCGACAAAGCCCAGGGAAGCTTATGTTGCGACATCGCATTATGACTGGAAAGGGGAGTACTGGCTAAACGGCGCTAAAATTAAAAAAGATTGGCAGCCTAGGCTAGGGTTGCCAGATTGTATCCAAAAGGAGGACGTCCTCCTTTTCCATATTTTGTTCTCCCGTCCTCCCTTACCTATCGTATGTCCTCCTTCTGATATACGTCTTTAAAAAAAAGTGGATGACGTTGCTAAAAGGGAAAGAAAACCTAAAATATGACGAGCGCCAGAGATGTAGATATTGACGATGTTAAACTACATGATCAGTTTTTTAACCTGATTTCATTTGTAAAATCGAAATCAGATGGTGGTCCTAATGACAAATATTATGAAGTTGCATGAACAGTGGACAATCTACTTCGAAATTATTAAAACATTAAATGTTTCTCAGAACTTCTTAGGATCTGCGAATTTTATTTTTAAGTAAGCAGACATAACGCGAATGTGGAAAGAGTGTTTTCGCTGATTAATACTCAGTGGGGCAAAAAAAGAAATAGACGTTTGGAGTCAGTAAAATCTTTGATTCGCGTTCAATACAACTTCAAAAACATGTCCGGTGAAGAATTTTATATCTGAATGTTCTGGGTAGTTCTGGTTAGTTTTTCTGATTATTCGTTACAAAATCAAGATATTCTTGCAAAAATTGACAGCTTAGCTAAACATGATTAAAATGAAAGTAAATTAGATTTTAAAATTTATGGTTTAATTGTGAATGTCCTTCCTTTTAAAAGAAAGTCCTCCCTTTTAGACTTATTGGCCCTCCTTTATCAAATTATCATTTGGCAACCCTAGCCAAGGCCATTAATTTGAATAGACAATAGACAAAAGTATGCATTTTTTTAAAAATTACGCCTTAAAAACTTAAGTTAAAAATAGTCCGAAGAAAAGGGAAACATCAATAATAGTCTTATTCAAATATTTTGTATAGCTACTTTGTAGCGAGATAATAAAATAAATTATAGTATTTTTGTGTGACCGTTTTCACGGATCTCCCGACCCAAATTACAAAACAAAAAAAAAACTAAAGAAATATAACTATTTACTGCTTTTAAAAATATTTTAAATATTAGGTATATTAACGAATACCTACAAAAATATTTTTATTTTTAAATAGGAACTGGAAAAAACAATACAAGCCAATAAAATGAATAAAATTTGATTATTTTTGCAAGCTTTTAAAAAAATCTTGTAGCTACATTTTTACATTTAGTATGACTTCCACATCCGCTTAACTTTTGAGGAACTAAATTTAAAAAATAATTTAATTTGATTAATAAACATGGCCACGATTCCTGTGAGGATGTATAGCCATGTTTATAAATACTTTTGGTCGTAAAATTGACTAAAATTGTTTTATCGGTGTTTGCTGTTACTATTTGTTTTTCCATAAATGCAACTAATTTTATTTATTATTCAACGGTGGCTTAAAGGCCCCCACAGACTACGGTTATTTTTATCCATTCGTATCGCGGCGATACAGAATGGCGTGTTGAATCGTCGAACTGCTTTGCCCACACATTACAGGTAATTTGGACCGTTTTTTGTGCGTTCTACGGTTACGTCATGAAGAGAAAGCATTTTAAATAAAAATAACAAGTATGAACATGTGCCGCTGTTCCCTTGGCTTCACTTATGCAATTTTAAATAAAATCCCTACAATCTACCAGTAGGAATGCCACAAGTCGCCGTCGGCGTCGTTCCAAAAATCAAGCGCCGGCAGAAATTTTTTCGACGATACGGCACGACGGTTTCCCCAAAGACATCAGTTTTGGCATATTTTACACGCCGTTCTGTATCGCGGCGATACGAATGGATGAGAACAATCGTAGTCTGTGGGGGCCTTAAAATATAAACGCTTTTTTAATCTGTTTTTCTGTTTTCGTTTTATTTCGTAAATAAATAAAATATGCATTTGCTTCTTTAAAACAGACTGGGAGAGAAGGGACACTCCACTTAAAAGCGAGTGTTAAATCTCACTAGTTTTTTCGCGGTTGTTTATAGCTTTGTTGGTTTTCACTAAGTTTAAAAAATTATCCCCAAACAATTGCACAAGATTATCAATAAAAAGTGAGATCAAATATATTATGGTTTAATATACAAAAAAAGAGTTATAACCAAAAAGTACATATTTTTAAGTAGAGTGCTACAACTTACTACAAATAGCTTGTAGCAAAAACGTAGGATGTAATAATAAAGTGTTTATATTTATAAAAATTAAGTAAATTTATAAAATTAGAATGAAACAAGTTACGTTTTGTAGTTTATACTAAACCATGGGAATTACAAAATATCGCTTAAACTGTATTATTTCAATTTCTAAGCCAAAATCATTATTACGTTTATTTTAAAGATAAATATAGTCTATGCTAACATTGGTAAACTGGCTACTGCCCTACCTCTTTGTAAAATTCAAACTTTCAGAAATTCAGAATAGTCCATTTAAGAAGTGTGTTTTCTGCGAAAAATAGTTAGAAGGCTTATGGAAGGAAATATGAGCGATAGCTGATTTGACGCGAAATGCAAATCTAAGAAAGGCGTTTTGATGATTTTTTCTCGAAAAAAAAAGCAATTTCGATTTTTGATAATAACTCAAAAACCATAAGAGATAGAGGAAATTGCAAAAAAGATCCTTGAAGAGGAGGAAATTTCCGAAAAAATCCCAACTCCTGAAGTTCTATCTCCATTATTTATAATTTTAATTTAACGCTGAAAATGGGACTCCTCGCGACAATTCTGGTTAGTTAGATAGTTTTTTTAGGGTATTAAATAATTATTGAAAAATTTAAAAAAATTATGGTGCATTCAGAACACTTCAAAGAATTTATTCCCGTTAAAAATTTAACTTAAAGTAAATTTTTCAACAAGTTAGACCACTGTCAATTAACAAAATTGTTTCAAACCTTCGTTCTCATTGTACATTAAAAAAAGTGTTTAAATAATTGTCGTATAAATTTGTCGTGCCGTGGAGCCCAAGGAAATGTCAATACTTCAGGTACGTAGTCAGGATCCAAAAATAAACATAAAAGTTTATACAAATATGGCTCCGCAAGGCCTTCGTTTCCAAAATACAGGGTGTTAAAGTTTTTTTTTTCTATTTTTTAAATAAAATCTATGATAATGTAAATATTGGAGAAATAATTGGTATCCGGAGGTTATTTGGTATGACGGATTCGAACCTAAACTTAGTACGGCTCTTACTTGTAGGGGGCGCCACCTACACGTCTTTTTATTATTTTGAACAATCACAACTTTTTGGTACGGCACTGTATAACATTTTTAAGTAAATTAAATATTTGTTTTATCATTTTTACGTCAAAAAGGTATACTTGTTAAAAGTTGATGGGAGCAACCGTTTTCGAGATATTTGGATTTTAAAAAAGTACGACGCATCTAATTTTATTATAGCAAAATTAAAAAAAAAAAAACAAAATGTACAATTAAACAATATTTATTTAATTTAAAAAAAAATGTTCTTAAATTATGTTTAGCAAAACATAAGCTAGGTTTCATAATTTTTATCAAATAAGTACACATATAGTGCCCATGCCTCTAGTTTAACAACCTGTATTTCGAAAACGACGGCCTTCCGGACCCAGAATAAACTTTTATGTTTATTTTTGGACCCTAACTACGTATCTGAAGTATTAACATTTCCCCATAAATCACTCTGTATATTGGGACATTTCACGAAAGTTCAAAGCCTAAACATTGGGGGGAAATAAAAAAAATTGCAGCAGTAGGTTCCACAGTCTAAAAAAGGAACGAACAAAATAAGAAGATAGGGTCTCCCTAGATGAACTGCGAATGGATGCACGATAGTGGCACTTCGTACCTATTGTTCTATTGGGAAATGATAAAGAAGGAATATTGGCTAACTCCTCGAAGCAAAAGTCATGGAAATACTTATCAAAGATCCCCTACAGTTCGTCGAAAATAAAATTATAGACACTTATTAACCTTAACACTTTTTTAATATACCAGGTTGTAAGCAGAATCGGATGAGCCTTTATTGCGAAACAATATTTTATATGATCGATGAGGCATACTAATAATTTTATTTTAAGGAATATATATTGACTATTATTACATTTTTAGATTTATTTATTTCATAACAATAAATTTTGGTAATTTTACCTTAAATTTGGCATATACCTAGTTTTAAATTTTAAATTTTTACACACAAAGAAGACAAAAAAGATTTAAAAAGAAACTACTTTATAAGATGTTGAAAATGTTTATCAGCAACTGCTCTCCAGTGGATCAAACTTTTTAAAAATTCATGTTGTACATTTTGTAGCTGTGAAGAATTTTTCATAATATTCCTTAAATGGACTCCTAAATAGAGATAGATAGAAAGATTAATTAACTATTTTTTTCGTAATCTTTTTTGAAAGAGTGGAGCCATAAGTAAGGAGAACGGCTCTTCTTTGGATATAATCAAGAATGCTAAGCGTTGTGGAAAACGCCATTTCCCAGATAACGAAGCAGCATATTATAAAGGGAAAATACTTTCTTGCTCGAAAAAAGAATCAGAGCTTTTTCGCTTATAATAAATAAGGTTATTCTCAAACAAAACGCCCCAATGGTTAAATAGCTTTGTTCTGTAAAAAGCAGCGATCTGGGAGTCGCCAAGGATGTCACGAGACTACTTCTTCCAGTTATGTGACATAAATGAAAAAGGATTTGCTCTGGATCTTGGGTGACTTGTTTGTGACCGAATCTGTCTGTCAAGTATAATTTTGTGTTTTTCAAATACTTTAAAATCTGGGAATTAAATGTTTCCATTACCTTCCAAACAACTAGGAGAATAGATAGAGTTTCAGATCTTTTGTTAGAGATACGTGCGGTCATCTAGCTCCAGAAAAGTACCTGTGACATAGAAAATTAGGAAAGAGGCGAGTTAAGACAGGTGCATGTTCGGGAGCACATTTTTTTAACGAATGCTTGTTTTCCAGCTAGTCCAGAGGATTTTATAGCATTAGGAAAAGAAATAATGCGCTCGATCTGCTTGACCTTAAATATGAAAAGTATTTAAATTTAAATAGACTATTTGGAGGTATAACAAGAAATTCATATTTGTTTTAGTTAAAAAGGCGTATGATGTGGTTCCTGTATCCTATTGGTACGTGTTACGTAGTGCCTTTATATGCTTTAAAATAATGTGTAATTTTTTAAAGGCCAGTAGGCACAGATTAAAGCCAAACAAATTAGGGTCGGCAATATTTTTAACAAAGATTGATTATTAAATCTAATTGTAAAAATCGATTCATAAAAACATTTTATAACAAAAAAAAGATTATTTATTTAAAATAAAATAAATTCATTAAAAATAATGTGACTTAAAGAGTGCGTGTATTTTGACGAGATAGAAAAAAGTTTATAAACTAAATATTTTTTCTTTGTAAAGTTTATTTTTTGAAACCAGATCTTTGTAAATATTTATTTTGCGTCTATAAATTAAAAAAAAACTACACATTTTTTAAAAAACTTTTTTAATTTTAAACTTATTTTTTTCCTATTTTTTTTTTAGCTTTGGTTAATCTCATTTCTAATCAGAAAAACCTACCGCAAAAAATCTGGTAAAGTTAATTTCCGAAAACATATTTTGACCTTAGAAAATTTATGGTTTATTGACCCTGATTTTTATACAATAAAAGGCAATTAAAATTGACTTTTTGGCTCTCAAAACATGTCTTTTTTATAAACAGGATCTTGCAAGATAGTTTTAATAAACAAGAAATGCGTTAAGACCTTTTATTTTATAAGATACGACAATTTCAATGAAAGCTACGTTGATAACCCTTGCACTTAATCATTTATAATAGTTAGAATAATGTCAAACAACAAAATATTTTTAAGATTAGATATAACTAACCATGTTAATACCGTTAAGGTGATTTTTATAAGTTTTTGTGTTTTTAGTGCCTACGGTGAAGAAAACACCTTTTCTGAAAACTCTACAGTTATAAGAACGCGAAATGTAACATTGCCAGGAAGAAGTAATACTTTAATGGTTTATTTCTTGTGGGCAACAACTATAACTTTTTTTCTTTTAGTTATTGTAAAGGAAGTCAGTAAGCCACATAATTTGTTTGTCGGTAGATGTACGAAAAAATATCCAGCTTTGCATCAGGAAAATGTTATTTTAAACAATGATGGTCAAACGCAGATATCTGCTAATATAAGGGTAAGCTTTGATCTTAAAAATTATTTGTAATAATTATAGTTTTATACCAACCAAACCTATGATATAAGTCGGTCAACCGTAAGACAGATGATCGCTTGAAAGCCGTGGAGTTTTATTCAAGCTAATTTGGGCAAATCGGATGTTCAGATCGGTCTATGCAAATTAAAGTAAAACTGTGCTAATCAAATCTGACTTGCTATTCTTTTGACCTTCTTTTCGCCATCCCTTCGCTAAAATATGCTGTTCAGTTTGTTGTTTAATTGTTCTCCCAGTTTCTTAACTTTAGCTGTTTGTTGCCTAGTTGGTTGCATCAGTTGTGGGTAAAATCCTTCCTATTGATATTTAAAACACAAGTTGATGACAAAAACTTACAAATATTGCTTATTTTCCAAAAATAATTTTGTAGAAGAAATTTATAAAATCTTTTGTAATAAAGTCGTCTTAAGGCTACCAACACAATACTAATAATTTTTATCTTTATGCCAGCCTACAAAGGCCTATTTTAAGCCTAAGTACTGTCCAAACACCGAAATATTATGTAGATATTGCATTTCACGGCAGCTTTTATACAACAAGGTAGTGCCATCACGAACGTTATACAAATAACTACGACCTCTGAACTACCCCCATTAATGTTTGGGTAATGTCATGCAGACCGGCACACGGTGTTCAATTTGCCACCCAACCAATTACTAACCGTGCCCGGCGTCGCTTAACTTCGCTCGCTTGTTACAGTCCACATCGCACTGGTAAAGTCAAAATTTGGATATCTTCATAAATAACAAGATGGAACTTTATAAAATTTTATCGAAACATCTTTAATAGAGTCTGCTTACGATCACCAATACAATGATAAAGTCAAAATTCATTTATCTTTCTTAGGTTCAAAATATAATATTTTAGAACACTGTCAAAAGTTCAAGAGTATGATCTTCTTACTGACACTTAGTTAAATTTAATACATATGCAAAAAATACTAGTTGCACTGTCTGACAGATCTATCTGCGCAGACTGAGTCATCTCTCAATATATATTTTACACTCTAGACTGTCTAAGCGTCTTTGAGCTGTTGAGATTTATAAGTCACAAATATATATCCAATATTGCCAATGTGCCAGTATTTAAGATTATTTTTGTATATAGTATAATTAAAAACTAAATAATGACTAAATAGAGATTCATTTTCCTAATCCATCTCCTGCTTATTTACTAGTTACTTATTTTTTTTTTTTATTTTGGGATAGTTTACGAAAGCTGAGGGCCCAAGTACTCATGTACCGTGGTTAGTTACTAATTTTTTTTTACTAATATTTTTAGATAAATGTTGAAGGTCCAGTTTACATAAGCTGCGTTAATATTTTTGATGAAGATCCAGGAGTTCAAGCATATCCAAGTTACTCAGCTGGTGGTGTGGGCAAAAATTTTGTAGAATTTAATGTTCTTACAAGCTTTGGTAAAGGTTTCAAGTTTTTTGTACAGATTTTTGGTTATAAATTAACAGACTAGATTGGTTTTTAGTTAATTATCTTTTTTTTTATTCCCGCAGGGTAAAAACATAATACATGCTTTTGAACTGTTAGCAATACATCGAAGAACATTTTTTGTATTTTGTTTTCATTGTAATAATGATAAGTTAGACAATATTTAAATGTGCTTAAAAAAACCGTAGAAAATTCAGTGGACATTGCTTCGTTAAGAGAGTTTTTTTTCCCGCCTTCCATATTATAAACCATCAGAAAAGGATTTATAAAAAAAGTAATTTTATAACTTTTTTAAAAATGTCTATTATTTTCTATAGAAGCGTTGCCACTAGTTTTTCTTTTAAGATATTTGAATTCTGCTAGATAAACTACAAAACTAGAGTACAGATATCAGAAAAAATATATTAAATGGAAGCTTCCAGCTCTGATTGTGATAAATAGAAATCCCAACTCAAGGATAAGACTTTATGAATACCTATGTTAAAAATGTTTTATCGGTATTAAATATTTTGTATTATAAACTTAATTTCTGGGGAGCAAATACATTAAAATAAAATAAAACATTAAGAAATAGAAGAAACATACATTTTATTATAAACACAGGTAATCTACAATAAATGGTTATTTTTAAAATACTCTTAAAAGGTATCATACAGTATCACATCCATTTTATCACATACACAAAAATATAAATAAAAAACTAAGTAACAAAATAGGCAAAATGAGTGCATGCGAGAAAATTCAACGAAACATTTTGGTTAAGTTTGAAAAAATACAATTAAGTTTGTACCAAAAATCACTATGTTACCTATTCTAACATTAACCCCAGTATTACCTATCAACATTAATATAAAAATAGATTTAATTATTAACACTTTTTTGTATTATGTACCTATTATCATTATACACTTTACAGGACACTCGATGCGTCACTAAATTAAATCTGATGTTATATAACTGCTTAACAGTGTATCTTTTTAATAATATATTAACAGATATTTAATTTTATAAAAAATGTTATGTACACTATACCTCTGAGTAACTCAATTTCCTTTTTAAACACCACAAAATATCACTGAAAAATTAAGTTTTTGGACTTTCCATTATCACCTAACTTAAGAGACCTTTTTTTCACTGGTTCAGTGAACTTAAAATGAAAAATCAATACGTTTGGCTGCCCTGCCAAAATAACCCGTAAAACATATTACATACTAATTTTACAGGACCTTATTGTACTGTAGAAAAATAAAAATTATAAAATGTATTTTAAATACATTATTAGGCAAATCTAAGCTTGTTTTTTTAGCAAAACTTAGAATAGTCGGAGTGGTGGAGAACTAGGATTAAGGAGCACAGTGTTGCCATTTGGTGAATCAGCCGATAGCGCCTAAAATAAGGTATAACATCCTTACACAAAACGTTAATAGGTTCACATAAGGCGCTGATAATCACTTACAGCAACGTCGCCGCTTCTTAATTTTAGTTTACCATACTTCCTCTTTAATTTATTAAACGTAAATAAATTTAATAAAATTTGCTTAAATTTAAACTTATCTTTCTTTAAAATTATGTAACCCTTTAATTAAGAAGGCTTATTTAATTTAGAAGCCACATACTTGCAATACTTAAGTTTACGAGCGTACATACGAGCTTTTTGTGATTTGTTTCAGTCTATTTAGCATTGTAATAATACCGTTTTAAAAAAATCCAGTAAGTAATGCCCCTTCTAGGAAGAATTACAAAAGTATGGAGCGATGGAACTTTTTACAAGTTTCAGGCTCTAAGGAGATTTTTTTATCGTGGGATAGTCCACGAAGGCTTAAAGCTTAAGTACTAATGTAGCGCGCATGTCTTAAGTGAAGTAAGAGGCAGCTAATTAAAAAGGGACTTTAATAAATCTTGGACTTCCTATGTCTTCATTTGTTAATTAATACACAACGTTTCGGTTAGTGATGTATCTCCAACCGTCTTCAAGTGATAACTGAAATATAGATACACGCACGTTGTGTATCAATCAACAAATAAAGATAATAGAAATCCACACTTTCAAGGGACTTTAAAATTTGGAAATTTGTAGAGGCAAAAAAAATCTGCGGAGGCAGCAGGTTCTGGTAAGTAAGTAAGGAAGGAACAAAGTAAGAAGTTTGTGAAGAACCCACATGATAAAAGTTGACTTAAAATCTTGGGTATCTATAGCATCAGATTTTCTAAAGCTTATAAAATTAACCAATATTTTTTGGCAAGTTTCATATTAAGTCTTTGTTAACAAAATCATTTTTTTTAAATCTTGTTATAAGAAATTCTAAAATTTCTGAAATTAGTAATAAATTTAACGCCAGAATAGGGTTTCTTTAAATTTACAAAGAAAACCACAATTGGTCCCAACGCTCCTAAAAGTGGTTTATCGTTCATAAATCTGTTTCTAAATTTTTACAGAACGTTCGCACATAATAGAAATAGGGATAACGTGAATAAAATTATTTTTATAAAAATACTTTCGTACTGATCCATTAAAACGACGTTGCCTACTAGATCTCTTATAAAATATGATATAGTTTAAATATATTAAACTGAAAAATAGCTGATGAACTAAGGGAACTAACTTTTAATTAAAATATTCTGGTTAGAAACTTTGAAAAACTTACTTCATGTCTAGTGTACGTTAGTTTTAATGTAATACCAGAACGTCTACATTTTAAAACGAATTTATTTATTAATATTAACTTGTAATTCGAACTAAATTAATGTAAACATTTCAGGTAGATTACATGTTAATAAACAGACGATGAAACCGATTGTACGACCAGTTTTAGGTATTATAAAACTATCTGAAAATAATATTAAACGTTTCTGCGGTTCTGCAGATTGGTTGTACGATTGGTCTAAGCATCCATAGGTACCTTAAAAGAATATGATTAACTTAATGCAATGATTAATACAGAATTCGACAGATGGCAACAAGAAAAAAAAAGAAAATCGAAAGTTTACGAATTAATTTCTAAATATCTAACTGTACCGACACTCACTTCTCAGCCCAAATGTGCCAAAATATAAAAATTAAAAGTTTTACAGTATGTTCCTATGATGATTATTTCTTTAGACAGATAGAAAAATATTCTTATTCAAAATAGCTTTAAATAGACATTTATTCTATGAATTCGATAAAGTGTTCATCTCTATTTTGTCATTTTGGTAATACACTTTAGACACGCATTGTATGTGACTATACAAATATATTGCCCATGCATGTAGTAAAAAAACTGTTTGATTAAAACTTGACATAACCTTATTGTCTAACCTCTTTTAAAAATTAATAATTTGTAAACGGGTCAGCAACTGATTACGTTTAGACAAAGGGTACGTAAGAGTAAAAATTTAAAAACATATTTTTGCATAATTAAATAAAACATTGTTTAATTTCTGACCTGTTTAAAAAAAAAGCAGTTTGACTGTCTTACGTTATCATTACCAGATTAAAATTAACACCTTACAATTATTTAGTTGTTATACGTAGTGAGGGCGGTTTTGTTACAAATAAATTACAGTAATATATATTACTGTCATCTGAAACATCACAAAAATTGTTGTACTTGGAAAAATAAACCCTAGGAAAAATCATCAAAAAGATGTATCACAGAACTAACAAAATACCAAAGTTAAAGACAAAAAATGTGTATTGTCTTTGGGTTAAACGGGAATTTTATGAACTACATTTCAAGGCAATGTCCTGATTAAATAAGTTACAGCGGTTTGCACCAGTGATACTTAGGTCAACCTTAACTTTAAGTGATACTTAAGTGTAAGATTTCGTTTGCACAACTTACACTTAACGGCTAACTGTCACTTAAAACTAATACTAAGTTAAGCCGAAGATTTCTTTGGCTTAAGTGATACTTTTGTAATTTTATAACCTAAAAAATAAAAGGTTTTATTGTTTTGGTGGTAAAAGCGTTAAATTATTTGTGTTGTGTTTGTGAATTTTCAAAATTAATTTAAAATAAATATTTTAAATAATGACCTAATCTTTTTTTAGTTGAAAATCTGCAATTGAGAAAATGCATTCTGAAAACTATTTATATAGAAATTTTTTTGTCCAGTGCATTTTCATTGTTAATTTTGCCGTTTTCGCGTAAACAAATCAAATACATGTCGACAATACGAAGTCAACATTCAATACAATGATAGAATGGAAAAACCATTATGGGTGCAAATTTTAACCCTGTTTCAATGTAATAGATTATTATAAATTTTGTTGGAAGAAAGTCTTGAAAAAAACAACAACTATCTCAAATTGTATGCCCTTATTAATTTCATTCACATTTATAAAATAAAATAATCTAATTTCTTTTTCTTAATAATTTATAGCTCGATAGATCAAGAGTTAAGAAGTTTAGGCCGTTTTTTCATATTTTAATTCAAAAAGTCCGTCTGTAAAATTTTTTGCAATATTAAAGAAATAACTTGTATATTATAATCGTGGATTATATTTAACGGGTTTTTCCCTAACTGAAAAGTTTGGAGCCCTTTTTCTATTTTATTTTTCTCGGTTGCTGCTACTCATTATGAATGCGCAAGATAAATAATTAGCAATTACACAAATAAAAACCGTATTTTTGTTAAAAAATGAACTGTAAGAAACGAATTTGAACTTTTTGGAGAACAAAAATTTAATTTTCGCTCAATTTGTCTCCTTCTTCATTACTTATAATGCGGCTCTAGTTACCAAACATCAAAACTGAAATATTTTTACAATGTTGCCAAGCATTTTTAATACTTAACTAAGAAAATAATAAGTGTAACTTGTGCAAAGCTATTAATCGTTAAGGTCAACCTAATAATAGGGCCAGAGATTCTTTACCTTAAATGTTGTGCTTTTTCCTTTTGTAAAAGTTTGCAAAATGTATATATACAGGGTGTCCCAAAAGGTATGGTCCAAAGTTTGGGATCATGTAGATTGGATCAAAATAAGGTAACAACTTCATATAACTTTTTGCTCTATGCCCCTTCTTTACCGAGCTATTAGCTCTTAAAGGTAACAATTGAAAATCGATTTTTTATTAAAAACTTTTGAACGGCTTGTACGATCTGGAATGTTTTTTGTTGATTAATTCTAGTTAATAACTGTCTTGCATTAACTGCTATAAACATGCCCCGAAACCATTAAAGATACCAGGTCCAGACTATCAAATTTGTAAAAAACTTCAAAATTTTTGCAGTATTGCCATATTTAACATTTTGACCTTACTGGTAGATTCCCCTGAGTTTTCTATGGAAAAAAGGTATATTTTATCTTTATTGATAGGACTAGCGGTTTTCGCGTAAAATGCATTTAAAATCATTAATGTATACTCGAGGGCTCTCGATAAGATATACCCTGGGGCTCTCAATAAGGTGTACTTAAGGACTCCTTATAAATCTTATGTCAAAATCTACTACCAGAAGTCAATTTTCAGCTGAAAATTATAAATTAAAAGTAATATATATATATATATATATATATATATATATATATATATATATATATATATATATATATATATATATATATATATATATATATATATATATATATATATATATATATATATATATATGTATATTTGACAGATAATGTATGGCAATTGTTAAATTCGTTATTTTGTAAAAAAATATTCAAAAAATGGGTCAATTTGTAAAAATTTCGAAAAATATTACTAGGAAATTATGTTTCTAATAACATTTTACGGCTATGTACGGATTATAAGCGAGACCTATTGATATTCGAAATTTTCACATGTCGTATTTTTTTATTAACCCCCGTAACTGGCTGCTTTGAAAACATATAAAACTCTTTAAAGCAATATTAAAGCAGTCACAACATTACTTATTAGTTAATAACATTAGATTAAACGGATAAAGTCAATAAAAGGAGAGGTATTTCTTTTTTGAAAAAATCCTTGGACACGTCGACAATTGTCAAATTCGTTATTTTGTAAAAAAATATTCAAAAAATGGGTCAATTTGTGAAAATTTCTAAAAATGTTACTAAGAAATTATGTTTCTAATAACAACAGCGAGAAATATTGATATTCAAAAATTTTCACATGTTCGTATTTTTTTATTCACCCCCGTAACTGGCTGCTTTGAAAACATATAAAACTCTTTAAAGCAATATTAAAGCAGTCACAACATTACTTATTGTGCTAATAACATTAGAAGGAAACTTGGTTTTGATGATTATTGATATTCTCACTTAAAAAAATAGTACGCTCTGGATTAATTTCCATATTTCCAAAAATATCACAAACCGTTTTCAACTTTTTCTTTATTAAACTTTAGTTAATAATTGGATTTATTTACAATTTAGTTAACTCCACACTAAACTCCTATTTAAAAATAATCAATAATTTAAAAACTACAAAGGAACTTAATATTACGCAAAAAAAAAACAGTTCGCCATGAAATGCCATTGCAAGATGTATGAAACTTACATCTCCGTGTGCCTTTCTTCGTTCTCCATACATTTTTCGGTTCGGCGGTTGAATTGCCTGACAGCATTTAGTAGGAATTGCCTAGGTATATTTGCACATATATCCCTTATAACATTTTCCAGATGATCAGCATTTTGGAAAGGCCTCCTTTTATACACTTTTTCTTTCAAATATCCCCAAAGGAAAAAGTCCATTATGGTCAAATCTGGGGATCGCGCTGGCCAAGGGAATTCAGAAAATCTCCCGATCCATTTCCCTCTGAACAAGATGTTTAGAAATTCAATGACTTCAGCAGTATAATGAATTGATGCTCCGTCTTGTTGAAAAACCAAACGTGACCTTTCGTTCAATGGCATTTCATCTGCAAATGGTGTAATTTCTTGTTGTAAGAAATTTAACTATCTTTCGGCATTTAAATTTTGTCTAAAAAAATAAGGCCCAATCACTTTGCCATTAAAAATGCCACACCACACATTAGTTTTAAAAGAATATTGGTTCTATTATGAAATTGGGATTTTCGTCAGCCCACCAACGGCAGTTCTGAGATGATACCGTTTCATTGGAGGTGAAAATGGCTTCGTCCGTGAACATAATATATCTTAAAAAATGTATGTTGTCTTCAATCTCACCTTGTATCCGCGCACAAAAATCAAATCTTGGGATAAAATATCTTTCTTTTAACGTGTTAATAATTTTAGGCTTATATGGGTAATAGCGGTGTTTTCTTAAAATTCTCCTTACAGTTGTATTTGCTGCATTTGTCCTTTCCGAAATACTAGCCACAGAAGTAACCTTATGCTCCACAACATCTAGCAAAATATCTTCTTCCTTTTCGGCGATTTTCCATGCACAATGCGCTTTTTTAAAATTATTGTTTACTGAACCACTATTCTTGAATTTAGACATAATTTTGCCGACCGTCGCTTGGGAAATAAATCTTTCAGCATGCCTGGCATTAAAAATATCGGCAGTAGCTTATTTATACGGTGTTCACCATGAATTAAAACTATTTCAACCTTTTCTGCTGCTGTAGGCATCTTCACAAATCACCGAAAATAACAATAATTAATATTTCCTAATAAACTATCAATTTCACATTTTGCCTTCATTCGCGCATCTATAGCAACGACAGTCCATGGATATAGTGATTTTTTACTTCCACATCGCGTTTTTTTTGCATAATAAGTTCCCATGTAGTTTTTAAATTATTGATTATTTTTAAATAGGAGTTTAGTGTGGAGTTAACTAAATTGTAAATAAATCCATTTATTAACTATTCAACTAAAGTTTAATAAAGAAAAAGTTGAAAAAGGTTTGTGATATTTTTGGAAATATGGAAATTAATCCAGAGCGTACTATTTTTTTAGTTGAGAATATCAATAATCATCAAAACCAAGTTTCCTACTAATGTTATTAGCACAATAAGTAATGTTGTGACTGCTTTAATAGTGCTTTAAAGCGTTTTATATGTTTTCAAAGCAGCCAGTTACGGGGTGAATAAAAATACGAACATGTGAAAATTTTGAATATCAATATTTCTCGCTCAAAATCGGTACATAGCCGTAAAATGTTATTAGAAACATAATTTTTTGTAACATTTTTCGAAATTTTCACAAATTGACCCATTTTGAATATTTTTTTACAAAATAACGAATTTGACAATTGACATACATTATCTGTCAAATATGACTGGCGTATTTTAAGTTATTTCAGAAGAGAAGTGATTGCCATCAAAAGTTTTTTTCTAACTGCAATATTTTAAAAATTCTCATATGGTTCCAACTTTATGGGGACATTGTATATATATATATATATATATATATATATATATATATATATATATATATATATATATATATATATTATATATATATATATATATATATATATATATATATATATATATATATATATATATATATATATATATATATATATATATATATATATATATATATATATATATATATATATATATATATATATATATATATATATTTTATAAATTTATTTTAAACATTTTCGTGTAATATGTCTATCAAAGTTAGAATACCTTAGGGTCAACTTAGATCATCTAATAAAATATTCTTTAAGAAGTTATCAACAGAAATACAGAGTGTTTTCTATGGATGGGCTAAAATTTGTATTAGCTGTTGAGTTAGTATTTGACCAAATCATTTTATTCTTTGAAGTTTTATACAGTTGTATAACCTTTTTAGAAATGCAGGATAAAAGAAAAAAAATCCAGATCCAGATCGAAAAATTGTATTTTGCAAAATGCAACACGCTGTATAAACATTTTAGCGGAATGTTAAAATGACATTTAAACCCCTAATAAAGGTACTGCAAAATAATACTAAAATATTTATTAGTACATAAACACAGGTTAAGCAAAAAAATTTTTTATAAAACAACAAAATTTAAATGGGTTTAAAATTGTATTGATTCTCCTTCCCACAACTCTAGGGCAATAAGCGATTTCTTAAACAATCAATTTTGCAATAGAACAACTGGACGAAATTGTGAAACTTCTTGGCCCCCGAGGTGCCCCGATTTTAATCCGATTAATAATTATTAATAGTAGCACGCCAAAAGCAAGGCTTGCAACAAGAAAACTAGGACAAGAGAATAGCTTGTTTAAAAAATGTTATTTTTTTTAAATAACTCTAAAAACAATGGAGAGACAAATTCAAATCAATTAAAAATTCAAGAAGTCAAAAAGCTGATGGTGGTCACTTTAAAAGTCAATTATATCTTTCCTGTTTATCTTTGCTTTTAAGCACTTTTGGAAATAAATAGTATTTAATTCTTCATACATTTTTTTTTATTAAAACACCTTTAACAATTTAAAGTGTACATATTTCAGGGCATTTTTTTGCATCTAAATTTAACTATTCATTAAAAAAATATATATTTTAATATTTTTTTGCTTAACCTTAGTAGATATACGAAAAAACCTTTAAGTAAAATATTGTAGTATTTTTAATAGGGATTTAACATTTTATAAAAATATTTAAACAGGGTGTTGTTTTTGTTACATAAAATATATTTTTTCAGTGCGGACCTGGATTTTTTTCATCCTAAGTTTCTGACAAGGTTGCATGTGTGTATGCATTTCTAAAAAGATCAAGTGAATTTATAAAACATTAAAAGCGAATTTTACCATGTAAACAAATGTAGAAATAAAAAGGGATACCACTTTAAGCCTATTTAAATTTTGTTGTTTCATAAAATATTTTTTTGCTTAACTTGTATACATGTGCTAAAACATGTTTAAGTACTATTTTGCGGTACTTTTAATAAGAAGTTAACTGTCATCTTAACATTCCGGGAAAAAAAATACAGGGTGTTGTTTTTTGCAAAATACTTTTTATCCAATTTTTTCAGTCCGAACCTTAATTTTTCTTTTTTTGTCCTCTACTTTTAAAAAGGTTATACAACTGCATAAAACTTTAAAATTTAAAAAGATCTGGTTAAGTAGTATGGAAAATACAGGTAATACAAATTTTAGCCCATTTATATAAAACACTCTGTATCTCTGTTAGTCACCCCCTAAAGAATATTTTAATGGGTGATCTAAGTTGTCCCTAAGGTACTTTATCTCTGATAGACATACGTACACCTGCTCACGAATCACCCTGTATATAAAAAAAAATAATTTAAATTAGCTAAAATTGTTTAGATTATAAAACAAAAATGTCCATTTTTCCGTGACTTTCTGTTAAAGTATTTTTTAATGTCGTAATGTGAATTTTAAACACCATATCTTCAACTATGAAGGGATGTATGAATGAGAAAACTAGGGCCTTTAAAGATTAAGAATACTACAAAATTTAATTCAATTTTTTTAGCAATGCTTGAAGGTCCAATAGGCCCCTTTTTAATAGCCAGGCAGAGTGCGAACAACCAAAAGCGTTACTAGTTATTTAAATTTTTGACGTAAACGTTTGAGTAGTCTTTTTAAAACTGCCACTTAGTATAATTACTAATACAGGAGTCTAAAAAAAATAGGTGTCCAAGGGAAACATAACGATTCGATGGAAAGTGACATCCACAATGTCCTAATAATCAAAAACGATGTCAAGCAAATCCAACATTTCGCTGCAAAACACCACGCATGACTTTACTAACCCGTCAAAGTGAAAAAAAGCACATTAAAATGTTTTAAATGCTCATGGCCAAAAGTATAGTGTTTAGTGCTTATGGGATAGCAAAGACAACTTAAGGACGCCATTGGGTAAACCTTAGATATTAGGTAAACTATGTAGAAAAAAATATTAATGGTTTTGATGACCGAAAAAACAATTCACACGTGTTAAAAAAATAGAAAACTTGCATTTTGCGTTTGCACCTTAATTATTTATGCTAATAAAGCTTTATTTTAAAAAGTTAGTGTTTTTTTTAAACATACATTTACTTGTTATAAGTACTTGTTAAATCAGTTTTTACCTTATTGAAACACTGCAAACGATACATTTAACAATGACTGTTTGTGATTTACCGTTTATACGCTTCTTAAGGAGATTTGTAATGTGACCTGTTTTAAAATATGTATGACTTTGTAATTAATGAAATAAAATGGTAAGCGTGACTAAAAGATTGTGATGCCTTTTGGTGAATCGCAATAAGAATTAACTTTTTTGCATTGGATTACAAGATTTGAACTGTAATGGTTTACCATCTAGCATAGGTTCCCAAACTTTTTAATATCGTGCTTCACTTGGCATATTCTTCGGTTTTGGATAAAATCCCTGCTTACCTAATATTGAATTTTTGTAAACTTATTAACTTCAAGTATGTTTGGACCATGCACACCTTTTACAGGTCGTAATCGGAATTCATTGCTCTAAAGGTATACATAAGTTTTAAATTGAATTAAACCTTATAGAATTTCTGATCAATGTATGATTTATTCTTTAAAATTTTTCTCAACACCCGTGTCTTATATCTAAACGGTGCGTCTTACTAAAATCTAAGTACTCAACACTAAATGCATTTTTTGTCTAGGACACCATCATATTAATTTTTTTTTAGATTCCACAATTTATGCAATACAATATGGTTATAGGTAATAGATAAAAATTCTATAAAAGTCAGGATAAGCTTTTCAATATATCTTAAGTACTCTATGGTTAAAGTACTTTTATGTACATTTATGTACAACAGTTGCTATTTTTTCAGATGCAACTAGTTTACACTTTAAGTCACTGGGCTTTTGTTTGTAGTTCATAACAAACCCCAAATCTGTAGTGCTAGCCCTCTTTTCAAATTTATTTTTAAACAAGCACAAAACAAAATAAAATAGTATTTTGAACATATTGGTAGAGCAGCCATCTTAAACGTGAAATTAGACAATCATTACAAAAGAAAAAAATAGTAATTTTATGTTTTCTACACCTTTCTACTTTTGGTGTTTCGCGAGGAAGATGGTCACCCTGCACATATGGTCAATTAGAAAAGCAACTTAAATCTATATAAGTACTCTTTTATAAAAAGAAACAGGCAATAAAAGGGCTACCAGAACAAAATAAATAAGATAACAAAATGAGATTAATCTAATTATTCACTCACTATCACTATCCAAATGAATTGTTGTCAAAGAGTCAACGCTGTCATTTGAAGAAACGCTGCTGCGTATGTTGGCAAAACGACCCAAATTTAGGTCATCATCAGGACTTGGAGGTACCCGGGTTACTCTAAACCTAGATTTAGTTGCGCGAATGGGTGCGGGGAGCTCCACCTTACCATTTTCTGGTACTTTAACTATTTGAAAACGGCTTCTTGGTGCTGGACTGGATGCTGGCGATGGTAATGGTGAACCAATCTGCAAAAGGTATTAGTTTGGAAAAATCCTCCCACAAAGATACATTTTGGCAATGAATGTTTTGTACCCTCTAATAAAAAAGCTTACCTGGAATGTCCTAGTAGGATCGGGAACCGCAAATTTCGGCTCACAACTTAAAGAGACTTTTCGTGAAATCTTCTGAGATATATTCAATACCTCTTCATCTTCACTGCTGTCTTCGGCATAGTTTTTATTTACCGTGCAAATTGCGTTTAGTTTTTTGACAAGCTGGGAATAAGCTTCTGGATCCTAAGAATATAATGAACATCAGTATATTTAATAATACGTCAACCTGTACGGTATTCATCTTTAAATATTATGCTTTAAGAACGTATTGAATAAAATAAAGAAGACATAATTTGATTTTGTTTACTAATATAGGGTTAATTGTTATAACAAATTTACACAATAATTTTAAAATATTACTGTGTACTATACAATTACTATTTTTTGCAGCATTAAATAAACAAGATAGATAGGAAATATTTATAACCAATAACTTTGTAACATATGCCACCAAGTTTAGGAAACCCTTTACATGGAGATGCTGATTTTAAACTATTGGAATGTAGTTGAAAAGACAAAGGCGAAGATATTGTAGGCAACTAAAGTTATTTCTTTATACTTACATTGCAAGACCGATTGAGCTCATCAATCTCAATTTTACTAATTTTTGAATTAGTCAAAGCAGTGCACAGTGTTTCCACGCCCAGAATTTGAATTGCCTTATTCCCTTTCAGATTAATTTTCTGCAAAAAGAGTTTTAGAAAACAATACCTTTAACATACGTTTAGAAAATAACTTACTTGTAAGGATGTATTGCTCGGAATGGCTTTTGATAATGCTAAAATCCCTTTACAAGTTAAAAGGGTGCACTGAAGTCCCAGACCCTCCAAAGACTGGGTAAAGGGTAATCCATCACTTATGTGGTATAATACGTCATCTGTCAGATTATTATAACCAATGTTTAGTGTATGGAGATTTTTACATTCAACCTAAAATATTGTTGATAAATATATGGTTCCATTGAAAGTAACAGGAATTGTAATTCTTAAAGGAAATGATTTACTTACAATAATATTTTTGATAACAGCACCACTTTTTTCTGTGATTTGGTTATTAAAAATAACTAATACCGATAAACCAACACCAGGAGTTGTCTGATTACACAATCCTTTGGCTAGAACTTCTAAACCTCGATCTCCTAAGTAGTTATTACTTATATCGAGCACCTTCAGGTGTGTATTATTTACAAGAAATCTTTGCAAAGCATCTGCTTCTTTAGTATATAAACCTGTAGATGGCAGGTAGAGTTCCCTAATAGTTCTGTTTGTCATAAGGGCTTCGACTAAAAATGAAACTATTTGTTATAAAAAAACTTATAAAACATGCGTTTTATTATATTTTTACAATTTGTGCCTCCCCACTATAAAATAACAGATTAACTAATATCACACACTGTCCCCAACATTTATAGTGTCACTATCATAACTTATAGATATTTTTTTTTAATAATAACTTCACTTTATATCGTATAAATTAAAAAAAACTATTTAGAAAGCTAGGAAAGGGAAATATGACTTTGAAAAAAACGGATAAAGCAAAACTACGAGCTTAAAAGTGCACACTTAAAAGTTTTTTTGTGTGGATGATCCTTTCTAAGTGTGAGGCAAAATTAAATGCAAACTTGTTATAACTTAATATTTTTACCATTTTTCTTTCTACATGACATGCTATCAAAATAATAAATATCTCATAAGCAAAACACAACTGTTCAACTAAAAGTTTTAATTTTTATAGATCTAATTAAAATCTTAAATCTTTTGGAAGACTGCAGCCGTGTGTCTTTTCCAAGCTGCGATTCTCGGAAAAATCGCAACTATTCGTCATAATTGCAAATTATAAAAGTTCGCACCCGTTTTTAGTGGTACGGATCCACTGGAAATATACTTAAAATAGGTTGGACTGTTTTTCTTGGAAGAATAACCGCAGCCAAACACGGAAAACATTTCTAGACCGATAATGCGTCACTAAATTCATTATTTCATATTTCATTTTTCTTAACCATGTCATTTAAAAGTAAATGTAAGTATAAAAAATAATAAAACTTTTTTTTTAGTCTATGTTTATTTAAAAAAAAAATTCATTTTAAAAACGCTGTACTTCTGGAATAAAAGCATTTTAAAAAAATTTCATAGTCGATGTTATATTAGATAACCACTTTAAAAAGCTTGGATTCCTCTTTAGAGTCAGAAAGTATTTCTCCTATTCTAACCTGTAAACATCGTATAAATCCCTAATCAGATCCTGTCTAGAATATTGCTTCTGTATGTTAAAACGAAGAAGGGCCGTTCACCTTATTCATGACTTTATTCCTACTCTTGTCCACCGACGAGCTGTGGGCGACTTGTCGCCTTTTTTACAATAAGCCAATATAATTCCTCCTCTAATGGTTCCCAATAGAGTAAGACGAAGTACGACTTTTATGAATCCCTTCACAATCCAGCTGGACAGGCCCTGAACTTTTCACTTTGTTCGTTTATTTATCCCTGGAGTGACTAGGCTGTGGAAACTAGTGTCGGTAGAGATCCTTCGTTATTCTCCACATCTCCAAGTCTTTAAGTCTCGTGTAAATAAACTACCCCTTACTTTACTTAAGACCCCCACGGTATAAAACAGTACCACTCTTTAAAGGAATTGTAGCCGTACTACGTTACAAAATTTAAATAACTTGCAAATTATTTTAAACACCCCGTCTTAAAACACGAATCGCGGTTGTCACCTTTTAATCTTTGACTTTTCACTCCCTTCAACTTAACAGTAAAACGTTCAAATTACTTTACAAAGATTTACGTCGCCTTTTATAAAAATGTGAATAAGGATGGTAGATTCTAGAATTAACTTAAAGAATTTTTAAAATACAGCAAAATTGACTACTCCATAACCTTCAGGTCACTTCGCAGTGGGAAAATGACAAAATAATTTAAATAGGGTTTTAAACTAAAATAAATAATTCTAGAAGGTATCTCAAAAGTGAACTATCAACCTTAAAGAGATCGTGAAAAGATTATTTAAAATTAGAATAGCTATAAATGTTGTTATTCTTATAAATATTGTTACAGATTTACCAAATGTGTTCTTAGTTTATGGAATAGTATCCATAAACTAAAAACACATTTGGCAACTCTGCAACATTATTTATAAGGGTAACAACACTTATAGCAATTTTGATTTTACATGATTTCTCTAAGGTTGATAGTTTACTTTTGGGATACCTTACATGAAGTTTCTAAATTGTTAATTTTAGACCATGAATAATTCAAACCTATAGGAACTTACCTAAGTAAAATGTTGGAAGCTTGACGAGCATGCAACTGTCAAATTTGAGTGTAGTGATATTTGGATTATTTCGGATGGCATTTATTAGATGTCTCATATAGGGTTCGCTTATAATCATCCCTTTAAAGGACAAAGATTCGAGAACCAGAATATTGCTACATGCACTACAAAAACATTTCCATGTATCATCATCATCAAAATGCATGGCTAGTTCGAAGTGACAAACTGATTTATAATACTCCAGAATATTTAAAAACTCCGTCATAGTTTCAGGAGTAAATTGGCAGTCTTGGAGAATTAATGTGTGGAAGTTAGTAACTTTTAGTACATCCTCTAACGTTTCATTCACTTCAGATGTTATTTTAACGGAACTTAGCTTTAAAGTGGCTGAGTGGTTCATATTATTTTTTATCTCTTGAATTTGAGACTTGATTGCATCTAATTCGATGGTTTTGTGTTTCTTGCACGAATTTTGGTATATTTGTAGAATTTCTTCAGACGACATTAAGTCACCTAGGAAAAAAGGAACACGTTTTCAAGCTACAGTGTGTCTCACTTATTACAGTTAGATTTTTGTGTTTGGGGGCATTTAAAATTTTCTTTACAGTACAGAACAACCTCTTTAATCTGGACGCTTGGGGATTTTTGAGTTGAAACCTGTCAGATAGCCCAAGCGCGTGGAAGCCGGTGTTTTCTGTTAAATCATTCAGCCCGCTGCACCGCACCGCACCGTTTGTCAAATAAAATAGCGTACTACATGTACAATTTTATGCTGAATTCATTTACATACAGAAAAATAGGGGTTATATTTTAAAGAATTAATCTTACAGCCATTACTTTTTTGACACTCTCTATTCAACAAAATATTTTTAGAATTTTATTAATTGGGACACACTTCTTGTATTTAATTGTCCGAATTAAAGAGGTTGTACTGTCAGAGGATGAGATTAACACAAGGACAAATGAACCAAAAAGTAAAATATACGAAAAAAAAGTTTTTATTTGTTCAGAAAATACTTTTTACTATGAGAAATTTAAATTTTGTTACACATGGTGGGCAAAATAACAAAAATGTTATTTTGCGGAAAAGTAAACGGTCACGACCCTAAACTGACAAGAAGCGGGTCAACGTAGGAGATGCCGTGGTGTTAAATTTAACGTTATGTGTCGTAGTTAATTAAGTCGGACAAACGGCTATTATTGAGAAATTGACTGCAATTAAGAAGCAAGTGTCTTTATAAGATTTTTGTTCACCTACAACATGCACCCAGTAATTTTGCATCCAAAAAATGTTAAGGACAAGTCCAAAAAAATATATTTTACTTTAGATCTTTTTAACTATACCCCATTTATTGGCGTAAGCGCGAAAACATGTTATTCAAATTTTTCTTTATCTTTATTTCGAAGTTAATAAAACGTATTTTTTTATATCAAACTTTATTAAAACCAGAAAAAAGGAGCTTAATAAAAAGCAATTATTAAAAAAAAACCTTATTGCAGTCAGGGGAAAAAGTGGGAGCTCATACCACACAGCCGGATACGACGAAACGAACAAGATGGTACGCAAGTCTTTTGAAATATTTAGTAAATAGCAATTTTAATCAGATTTTTTATTTAAATAGTACAGAACAACACATTTAAGAAAAAATATGTTTTTAAGAAATAAAATGTTCCTCAGTTTAGAAAAGAAATCTGGAAACAAAAAATAATATTGTTTGGGTTAAAATAATGGGTTTCTAATAAAACTGTAAATGTTATTAATTATCCTTAAATCAGTAAATAAATAAAAGTTATTGATAAAATAATTTAAAAATTATAATAAATTGATACTTACTTATAATCCAGGGACAATTGTTTTCGGGTTCCTTAAAACTGACCAAACTTCCTTCATCACTCGGAAAAAAAACATGTCGCTTGGACGGTGAGAGGTCTCCTTCCGTTGACGAGTCGAAATACGAGGCTTTTCGTAATATGGAAGTGCGTGGTGTATCAGGCAGACTAAATAGTTCATCCTTCTCTGAAGGGCTGTCACTTTCAGTTTCGTTTGTTTCTAAATAGTCATTAGCAAGTTTTATCAGGAACATTTTTAAAACAACTTTAAAACTCTGCGGCGTGTGTACTGGATTTTTAAAAAACAAAATACTTTATCATTAGCTTTTTGCGATTTTAGCAATATTTTATTTAACTTAGCTACAGGGTTAAAAAAAATCATTATTTTATTTAGCTCTTCTTAATAATAAAATAAAATTTAAAGGAAAATAATAAACACCTAAAAGAAACAACTACGAATACTACAGTTGCATGTTATTTCCATTTCCAAAAGCCTTTTTAGGCCTCTATAGACAAAAAAGACAAAGACAAAAAGTTTATTAATGTTAGACACCCAATCAGGCTGACACACGTCCAAAGGTTTGGGTACAATTTCCAAATATGTTATTTAACAATACATAGTAAATCACTTAAAAATTACAATTTAAAACTGCAGTCAAAAACAGAAGTAGATTATACATGGACCCATAAAATTTTATTAGGCATTCATGTCACTAAAACTGTTTTTGTAATAGTCCTCTAGTGAATAGAAACATTTGGAAAGTAAATATTTTTTGACTACAAATTTAATTTTTTTCGAAAGTAGCTGAGTTATAGAAAGTGGCAAGAAATTAAATAATTTAGGACTATAGTATGATGTGCCTGTCCTAATTTTATTTACTCTGTGATATTTGGAATATATATTTTTCCCATTTCTCGTAAGATGGGAATGCGTGCCTTCATGTATTGTGTAGTTTGTGTAATTGTCTTTTGTGTAAAGTAAACAATGTAAAATATATAAGCAAGGGAAAGTAAGTATATTTAATTCCATAAAAAGTGACTTGCAATCAGCCCTGTGGTCTACTCCTTTTATGACACGTGTAGCTCTTCGTTGTAAACTAAAAATACGCTTACTATTTGGAGCATGGCCCCAAGCAAGCAATGCATATGTAGCCTTTGATTCAAAACATGAGTAATATGCTGTTAGGACAACATTTAAGGAAACTGTTTGTAATAAATTTCAAAGTGCATACACACAGGAAGCCAGTTTTTTAGATAGGTACTCAATATGTGAGTTCCAACTTAATTTGGGATCGATGTGGAGACCCAGAAAACAGACCGATTCAAGCGTGTTTATATGTCCTATATGCTTCAATGTAAAAAACATATGCTCTGTTTTTGCCTCATTAAAGCTTACCTGGTTTGCTGTGAACCAATCAGCAACCCTCATCTGTGTATCCACCACCTTCTCTCTCAGATGATCTAAATCATTATCCTGCAATACTACAGTTGTATCATCCTCAAAAAGTATGAATGAATGCAGACAGGAGCGATATTTTTAAATTACTTGAAAAGTTGCGATTTTTTTTTAACTTTAACTTTAAGTTCCATTATTTGTGAAGTTTCTGTTGCGTTTTTGGTTCACAGTTAGAAACCTGTGATACTTTAAATCTTACATAGGGGGCTTTCCGTATATGGGATTTTTTTATATGGAATAAAGATGTGTTTTGACATTCATGACACTTTTCCGTCAATTGAGCCATGATTCTTTGGCTTGGCCAATTAAAATAAAATTATTTTTTGACGTTTAGCCTCCTAGCGTATAAAGTATATTCATGGATTTATTTGACGAGATCGGAAAACTAAATAACGTGTATTTATTATACCAGGTGTAAAAAATATTTTTTTGTTCTATTACATTTATAAAATATATGTATACGATTTATATTTTAGATGTACCCTTTGTCACAAATTAGTATTATTTAAAAAAATATGAGGTGAGTCAAAAAGAAAAGGTCAATGAAAAATTCAGCGGCCAAAATGAAGAGCCTTTAAAGATACAAGATGTCTAAGTTTTCTACGAAAGTGTAGCACTTGGTGGTTAAAAAATAAATATTATCTGTAGTTATATGAGATGATCCTTAAATACTATTTATTTTTATTTAATTATTTCTTTTTATTTTAAAATAACGTTGCAATAACGATTATAATATACAACATAAAATGAAACGTCGTCAACATAAAATGAAACCTCGTATACCTTACGTAATCGAAGGCGAGACGTGAGAAAGTAAAATATTAGTATTATTACACTACAACACATTCCACTAGTTTTTTTTTTATTTATCTGACTTATAAAATACTTTCTATATAAAATTAGACATTTTTCTTTTCTCATTTTTTGCTAAAGTTTCATCCTGTGTATAAGACGTATAATGGGATTGAAATATCTAAGTATTTGCTTGACTAACTTACAGGGCGCGAATCTAATGCGCGCATCAAATCTCGCCTTAGGTAAACTTGACTTGACCCCTAAGTCACGCTGCGCGAGGACGGTAAAGAGCGAGACACCACTCAGTCTACATTAAAGGTGCTTCGTTTTGCTGCCTAGCGCCGTGTAGACTGACTTCGCGATATACTGACTTAAGAGCAGTCAATTAATTTAATTGAAAAAATCAAAAACCATTCTATACTGTGGGATGCTAAAGACAAGAATTAGGTATCACAATAAAACAAACGCAAATATGCTCGAAGGAAAATAAGTGAAGCCTTAATACAAACATCTTCACTTTACAAGTTTTTCAGCCTTAAATCACGGTTAGTAGGAGCGTAAAGAAATTGTATCTAAGTTTTGGCTTAAAGCACGAATGTGTGTATATTACAAGAAAGGTTTCAGCATATTTTCCCCCTATCATAACTTTGGTTTTGATTTACACAAAGGTATGGGATTTGGTATGTAAATTTACATAAGTATTCTAATTACCCGTAAAAAATTGAGAAACTTATGTCAAGTAGTTTCTAAGTTATAAGTTATTAAATTTTGAAAATCTTCCATTTTACTACTAACTGACCGACTCCCTCCTTGACTCGTCAAAATTATGGGGCATTTCCCGAGGAAGTAGAAACTTAAAATTTGGTATTTACGTAGGTTTGAGGACTCAAGTAAAAGAAGAATTCTGAAAACTGCACATTTTTACTAGGAACGCCTTAAAGGAGAGGCCCTAATATCGTATATTTGGAGGCTATTTTAAAAGTTTGCAATCTGATTAAACCTGAGTTTCTGAGTTCATAACTGTCTTTAAGTTTAAAATGTGGGCAGGATCTTATTATATTCATTGAACTCAGAAAAATGAGAAAATATCATACCAAAAACACTTTTGTAAAATAAAGATTTGATTCAATGAATGTATAAAATTTTGCCCACATTTTTAACTCTAAGACAATTATAAACACAAAAAATTAAGGTTGTCCTGAACACCGCTGTGTTCGCACTTCGATGTCGTGGTTGGGCCCAGTAGGATCTTTTGTAACATCCGCTGGAGTTGCCGGTTATCGGCAACTCCAGCCGCTAGCGTATGGGACGGGATCCGAAGCTAAGCTGAACACAAGGCTTAACTCAAGGTGTTAGCATACCGTGCTGATGAGTGAATGACATCCTGTGCCTTAAACAGGTGTATCCAACGGTGCCTCTGAGATACAGGGCGACCTCTCGCAGTATTTAGCGGTAATGCGGGGCTCTGCCGTGGTAGACTATTTCTTCCCTAGCTCCAAACAGAAAGCGAACAGAACCGCTTTCATAGGAAAAAAGTGACAAAGGTTACAAGCAGACAAGGGTGCGCCGACCGAAACGGGTAAATCCGTTTCGAAAGGTGCCCCTGAAGTCATAGGCGCCTGTTTCACGGGGAAGGGCTAATCCATCCCGAACAAGCAGGTGCTTAGGAAGGAATTCCTGAATTTAAACAGAAGGCGGACAGAACCGCTTTTATAGGAAAAAGGGTTCCCTGACTTTAAACAGAAAGCAGATAAAACCGTTTTCATAGGAAAAGGCCGGAGATAGGGCCTCAGAAGGTACATCTGGTTTCTGTAAGAAGGACCTGGTAGCTACCCACGTCACTATACCGGGAGAGGAGGGCATGACGGATCTAATCGTCTGCTTGTCATACTTTCCAGGAGACAGGGATACCAGAAACACATATTGTGCTCATGTCCGGTAGCGACACGAGTAAACGGAGATGAAAGAGCTCTCTCCCAGTTTGATATCAGAATAATTAGAAATATAAAAAGGTGTGAGCCTCAATAGACCGAGCGGTCGCGGTGGAGGGAGTAAAAGGTCTACTAACTTTAAACCTAACCTAACACTGTCTAGCGTATATCCATAACAACGTATAACGTTGTATTGCATATCCATATAAGTGTGTTTGGTTTTTGTGTATTGTACATACATAATGTGCTAGTGTAATTGTAAAAGATCCAAAATTTTGTTTATAAAATGTGTATAAAATATTATGGTATTATACTTTAGAAAATAAAGATGTTTTAGAGTTTTACTCTAGCATTTTAATTTTGTCGAGCCCGTCCCGAAAAAAAGGAAGAATAACATTTATGTTATTTAACTGTTTATTTATCAACAGAAAACTTTATGTTCTTTTTTAAAATATTAACAATATAAAATATAAAGGATATCACAAAGATATAGGTACTAAAATATTACAAGAAACATGAAAGTTAACATATTCAAGAATGTAATTTGTGGCAAACTTGTTCATCAATAAATTTTAACACGTAGTTTTAAAACTTATCACATGGTCACAGGTCGTGAAAAAATTATCTTTTAAATGCTAACCATTTTTATATGCCTGTTTTTCTTACAAAAATTCGATAAAACATTACAAGAAAATGATTAATGCTCTTGACTTCACATTCTATTAGATTAATGAACAAAATCACTTTTAAGAGCTTATATCCATTTGTTTAAGTTTATGCGTATTTTTTTAATCTTTGACAGTCCACGAAGGCTTAAAGCCTAAATACTAACGTACCATGGGTGTTCTAAATGAAGTAACAGACAATTTATTATCCCGGCACTTACAGATTTGGAGGAGAAAGGAAGGCCTCTAAAGGCAGAACGTTTCAAAGTCTAGATCTAGGAATGAATAAACAAACAAAGTGGGCAGTTTGGGGCCTCTCCAGATGGACTATGAAGGCATGCAAGAAAATGAAACTTCGAGTGGGTTGTTGGGAGCCGCTAGAAGAAAATATTATTAGCTGATTCTTCGAAGCAGGATCCGTGAAAATTCTTATAGAAGAGCGGCATGGGGTTATTTATAAGGCGAACGGCTCCTGGCGCCCCAACACAATATTAATTTAAGGTCCTGTGAAAGAGATATCTTCTTTACCTCACTTTTTTTTCTAAATCAGGCTTAAAGGGTGGTTTCAAAAACTGAATATTAGAGTGAAGGGTACTGGCGCCAGCAAAACTATGCATGGGATTAATCGTAAGAGAGAGGAGATCGTTGATGTGAAGCAGAAATAGAGTTGGTGTCAGTACTGAGGTCTGGAGCACCCCAGCATTGACTTGGTCCAAACTAGAAAAGGGACCACCAACAATAACTGATATACGGTTATTAGAAAAATAACAGGAGAGCCAAGAACAAAGGTTAAGTGCAAGACCGTAGGAGGGAACTTTGTTAAGGAGGCCATCAGTGTCAAACCAAGTAAAAAAAACCTTAGGTATGTCAAAAACAACAATCTGAGATTCACCAAGGAACTTAAGAGTTTTCAGTTGTGTGAAACAAAGGAAAGAAGATCCGAAGGGTATCCTTTGTGACAGAATCACTACTATCTGTTATGCATTATTTTGTGTTTTCCTAAATACTAATTTGGAAATTGACGAATTTTTCCATTACCTTACAAATAGAAAGAAGAGTTTTAGGTTCGTTCATGGGGGTGGATTGTCACATGTCCATCTCTTCAGCGCTCCGGAAAAATGTTGGCGTCATAGAAAATTCAAAAAAGGCCAGTTAAGATGGGTGCAAGCTCAGGTGTCTATTTTTTTATAGATGATTGGTGGTATGCCATCTTTTTATTGGTATTAGAAAAGGAAAGGATTAGTTTCATCTGCTTAATCTTAAAAATGATTTCGGACATATTGTGAGGAACAGAAGCAACAGTTGAAATAGGAAGGTTAATGGAAGGAGATTTTTTACAAATATCATACTTTTGTTCCCTATAAAATTTTGGAGACATTTTAGAGAAATGTGGTTTTTAACATGCATCAAATAAATGTAAATATTTTATCACGTATAGTTATGTTTAATGTATCATGTATCATTTTTTGTTAAAAATATCTATAACTTCTGATTATTTATCAAAAAAATTCCAACAGTTCAAAAAGTCAATATTAAATAAAAATACTAACCGGAAAGTACCATGTCTGGTAAAACAATGACATTAATAATTAAAGTATAATACCATGATTCCTTTTTTTCAATTTATTAAAGTAAAAAAAAAATATTTATGACAAAGTAATCGAATATTAAAAACTAACGTTTACAAAAATAAAGTGATCATTATTTTCTGCAGAAACACAAAAATATTATTTAAATTATGGTAAGAAAATCGAAAAAAAAGCAAAAATTGCAAAAAGCTAATAAACTTTCTGAGCATAATTATCGCGGTATTTTCTTTAATCCGCAATGCCATAAAAATATCAGAAGATTTCACATACAAAATGCAAATGTGAAATCTTACAGTTTGTTTGCACAGCGAACGGCGTTCTTAACGCCACCATGAAAGCTCTTAAAGTAGTAAAAACATTTAACTAGAATTACTTATCTATCTAAGAGACAAAATCTTTATATAATTCTTCACAGAGTCAGTTCTAACAAAGTTCACTTTCACTCTAAATAACCAGCACAGACTAAATGATTTAGCCAACAACACGGTTATACGTAGAATAATTATCATTTGAAACATATATTGTTAACCCCAAATAATGAGGATTATTCATTGTTCAATACAACATACCTTAGATTAGCTATAGTTTCTTGCAATAATCCATAAATTTTTATGGAACTATTTTTAAAATTATTCAGTGGCGGATGACATGGAATGGCGCTAAAAGTTTAAATAACTTTTTAAAAGCTAACTGAAGTATAGGCATTTAATTATGGTAGGTATTTTATGCTGTCAGATATGTCCAACCTGTCCAACCTCTGATGGCAAAAAGCTAGTTTTGGGAATTAATTTGACGTCCCTATAAGATTTACATAGGTTTTTTTGTAATGTTGTCATAACCTCTGAAGTATTTGTTAAAAGAGAAAATATCTTTTTTTTCAAAAGAGCATTACAATTTAAAAAAAAAGTATGACGAGCATAAATAATAATTAAAGCTTTAAAGTTAGATTTTAAGTGAATCTTTGGCAATCTGAATTACCACCTATTGCCGTTATTTGAAATGTGTATATTAATTAGCACAAAAAGTCCAAGAGGCTGCGCTGCCTTCGGTAGTGAACCAAGACGGCTCCCAGGGAAGAAGAAGAAGAATTAACAAAGTTTTTATTTTTTGTGAATTTGGTGTTTTTAGAAGCTAAAATACTAATCGGTAGCCTTCCAATAATTTAAAGTCCTTATCTAACGGCATGATAGGACTTTAAGCTTTATTTTTTAACTTACTTAACTTTTATTTAAATTCTTTACTGTTCTATTCTGTTATGTTCTATTTTGCCCAAATAAGATTAAAAGCATACACTAAACCGTTACTTTACTACCTTATGGAGAAAATGTTACCAAGGTATACAGTTTTAGTGCATTTTACGATTTTTTTAAATGGAAAACGTATAAACATTTTTTATTACGTTAAACAATTTGCTACTAATTGTACCCTTGATCCTCCCGATAAACTGGCCTCTTAACAGTTGCTTCTCATCCTCATAAAGTGTCTGAAATGATTTTTAAGGTTACGCAGATCAAGCGTATCCTTTCGTCTATTAATACCTCTTCTTTAAATCTTCTGGACTGGATGGCATACCAGCCATTATCTTTAAAAGAAATATTCCCGAACTTGTGCCTATCTTAACTCGCCTTATCCCAATTTTTTATGACACAGGCATTTTTCCAGGGAGCTGAAAAGATGTACGTGTGCAACCTATCCCCAAGAAAGTATTTTAAACTCTACCCGCTAATTATAGACCCATATCTCTGTCCTTAGTTGTTTACAAGGTAACTGAAAAATTAATTAACTTTCAAATTTTAAACTATTAGAAAAAATCCATAGACAGCAAATATTTTTATTTATTTGTCTCATATAACAGTAACAAGAACAAAAGCGCTGTAGCCCCCCGAGGCAAAATGTAAATAACCAATAAATTAAAAATGATATTTTGTATTAAATCAATTAATCCAAAAAATTAATAAAAATCATAATGTCAACTTTATTAATTTCCTGTTGCCAACTGCATGACACCCAGTCTAGTCTATGTCCCGCCATATATTCCTTACCGATGTTTTACGCGGCGAAAATTATTTTCGCCCTGACAGTCCCGTTCAACTGAACCTGCAGCCGCTGCGTCTTATTCTCCCACAACACCGAGCTATTTCATACAGGCTTTAACACGCGAGAGGGTGATATATTTTTGTCGCAAGTATGATTTGATTTGTTGCCTGGGGTATCAAATTAAAATTAAAATTTGAATCAGTTAAAATCGTTTTATAAAAAATAATTTTTGGGGCCTTAAAATTAACATTAATACCAATGCTAATACTAATATTAAATTCGGATTTAAAAACCCAGTCTAAAAGGTAGCTAACCACGGGATATAAGGATTTGGATGGGAAGCTTAATTAGCCCTACTTTCATATCTTTTGGATAATTTATCAAAATTAGTTCTTATTATTTATATACCATCTTTGATCAAAAAATTTTCCGTTTATGCATGCCTACCCTAAAAATACCTAACTTCACGAGCCGCCACTGAATCCTATCATCTAATAAGCATTGGATTATGCAACGATGAGCACCTTTTTAAATCATAAAACTCCTCACAGAAATTAACACAATCGGTAAAGATAGTTTTATTGGATGAATATCCTGTATATTTTTTTTGCTGAAAATGATTTTTGTATGATATGTTAACAGGGAGACTTGATAAAATAAAATACTAATTTAAATAAAAATAACGAAAAGTCATTAGTCATTATACCATACATAGATTATCGTTTTCTTACTCTGCTGACAAAAAAAAAATAAGACAACAAAATTAAGAATCTGCAATAAAAAATAATTATCAAAGCAAAGCTCTTTGCTAACCAATTTGCTACCGCTTTCTACCTCTGATTCTTAATCTGCCATTTTAAACAGTTGCTTTTTCTTCATAAAATGTCCGAAATCTTATTTAAAGTCAAGCAGGTCAAGCGTATCCTCTCTTCTTTTAATACCTAGAAAACTTCTGGACTAGATGCTGTACCAGCAATTGTATTTAAAAATATGCTCCTGAGCTTGCACCTATCTTAACTCGCCTTTTTCGAATTTCTTATGATACGTGCAGATAAAAAAATTTACACGACTTACAGTACCGATTCCGTCACAAAAGATCCATTAAGGTTATGTTTCGTTTGTTTTGCCAACACTACTTTGACACTGGCAACATCGCACTAACCACACAGCGTTACTGCTCCAAAGAGGTAACCCATATTATCACTGCCTTACGGCTCCCAACAAAGCAACTCGAAGTAACGCGTTTATGTATTCCTTCATAGTCCAACTAGACACTTTATTCCTTTATTTCTAGAATGTCAAGACTGGGGCAGATCTTTCCTTCCCCTCCAAATCTCCAAATTTTTAAGTCTCGTATCAATAAACTGCCTCTTGCATCACCCTACACACCAACGGTATATTACTGCTTAGGCTCTGATTCTTGAACTGCCCCAAGATAAAAAAAAAGATACACATACAAGATATGAGCACAAGGAAGTTATGGTTATACTAGTAAGTAGAAACATAACATACATTTTTTTGCATATACCTTTATAATTTTTAACAGATTTTGAGTTATTGATAAACTATTAACTATTACGTTATAAAAAAAACGTTGAAAACAGATAGCTCATTGGTGAATACTTCTTTCTATATTTTTTTACGAAAACCCATCTGCATTTAGTCTCTCAATGCATGAGAGTGCAATTTATGTTTCTTTGACTTCAATATTCTTTTTTCAAAATTTAGCTAACAGGGTGAAATTTTGGAGGCAATACCTAAAATCTGCTAAAATTATACACAAACTACCTAACATAAATTGTATTTACAATTTTCAACTAACCCACGTATGTTGTGAATATTAAATAGTAGCATTTTGCCTGCGGCTTCGCCCGCGTGTACTACGCGATCTTATCTGTTTTTTCCGCGTTTTCGCGAAAAAAAATTCCCTAACGTTTTTAAAAATATTCTATCGCCTATATTCATCACGGATAATGTAGGATTCTAATGGTAAAATAATTTTTCAAATCGGTCTAGTAGTTTCGGAGCCTATTCAATTGAAACAAGCAAACAATCAAATCTTTCCCCTTTATAATATTAGTAAAGATTTTTTTTTAATATAAAATAAATAAAATACAAATTTAAAAAAATATTTATGTCTTTGAATTGGTGTCATTTAGTATTAATTAATATAGTTATTTATTAAATTTAAAATAAGTATATATATATTTCCTATATTCTGGAGAAAACCACCTAAACTTTCTACTAAAATAATATTCCCAGAAAAATAGAATAATTATTGAACATTTTCTTATATGGCTAGATACTTAATAAATTATACATTCAATCTTTATAGATATGTTGTGTATAGCTTTAACCAATCAAATAAAATATAAATGTTAAAAGTTTTGTCAAATAATGACGCTAAGATTATCTTTTCATTTCTATTTTCTTAAAGCTAAAATAATGGGGAGGTACGCACATTTCAAAATAAATTTTCTTTATAATTTAATAATTTTTGTAACAAATATAATAATAATCGAAACACGTGCACGTTTAGGTGACCCTTTATATCTGTGAGTAAAGTTAAATTTTATTTACATTATTTTTAATTCTTATATTTAAGAATAAATATCTACTTAAAATAATGACTTCTTTATAAAAAAGATTTTATTTTTTAAAAATCCATTTACGAAATTTAAAGCTTTAAAAATAAAAGCTACAATAGTATTGTTTAGTAAATTTAACCCAGTTGCAAAAAAATAAAACTTTCTTATATTTTCAAATTATGAGCAAAATGCCAACTGAAGAACAAGGCTGTTTTTTATAATAACATTAAAATTTATATTTTATTATTATAATTTTAAACATTTCTTAATTATTGACATTGATAATGTCTAAAATGAAAGCCAATATTTAATTGTTTTATTTTCAGAAAGTAGTTTATTCGACTTCGGCCACAACCTTCGGCCGAAGCTAATGATTTGATTAACTCAGAAATCTTAGTTCAGAACTGTTGGCCTTGCGTATTGGCCGATTCGACTGCCCTGCTTTACCCTCGCGTGAATGAATCCTAATAAATTTGTTCTTTTCTCCGTTTTCATGGCTTGGATGTAAAACTTCAGCTTCGGCCACATTTTTGGCTTTTTTTGCCAAGGCCAATAGTTTTGAAATAAGATTTCTGAGTTGATCAAATCTTTAACTTCGACGGAAGCCGAATTAGCAGCTTCGGTTCGGTCGGACACTACTTAATAGTAGCCTACTGCGAAGCTAGATCTGAAATCCAGTTTTGACCTTAGATGTGCCATTCAATAGCCAATATTTTTAAAACAAAACAAAAATTTTAAATTTTTTGAGGATTAAACTTAGTGCTAAAATATGAACGTTGCATAACAAATATTGGCTTTTAATATTTCACTAAACAAATCTCTTGTAATATGTGCAAGAAAAACTAAAAAAAAAAACTTACCAAAAATTGTAAGAAGTCTACCCGGCTCATCAACATTTTTCAATTCTCCTTCTAAAGCCTTTTCTTGGAGTTTTACATTATTCTCAATAATTCCTGTTTGCGGTGTTTCCAAACATGGTTTATCCACGTCGATGTGAATAATATCTTCAATTCCATCATCTTCCTCAGACGTTGTTTCCTCAGAAGTAATGCTATTGGGGGAAACGGATGGAGTTAAGTGGAAGATACTAACTGGAGTTGGTTCAAGTGGTGTGCAAAGATCATCTTCATCAATTGAAAATGACTTGTCTAACAAAGAAGCTGATAATTTTACTTTGGGTTTTGCTTTTGTAGTATCTAAAACAGAATTTTCGCACGATTAAGAGCCGGATAGTGCATCGATCGAATTGCGGTATATTTCAATCTGATCCAATTTTAAATATGTGCTCTTGAGCGTGCATCCATCTTAACTTGTTTCTTTCGAATTTCTTATGACACGGGCATTTTTTCGGAAAGCCGGAAAGTCGCATGAGTGCAACCTATTCCCCCAAAAAAGGATCTAAAACTATATCTCCTAATAAAAGACCTATATCTCGTCTTTTAGTTGCTAGCAAGGAAACAGAAAAAAATTACTGAAACCCAAATATTTAGTAAATCACAAAATTTTATATGACAGACAGTATGGTGTCCTTCACAAAAGATATACAGCAGCTCTAGGAGCACGACAGTGCGCCATGCCAAGTTCCTGCCTATGAATGTGTGTATTTTACATAAAATGTTTCAGCCTATTTTCCCCCTGTCATAACTTCGGTCTCGTCCCACATAAAGATATGAAATTTGGTATGTAAATTCACATAAGTATTCTTATTACCTGTGAACATATTCGATTTTGAAAATCGCCCATTTAGACCAAGCCTTATCTATTTTTGGTTGGATGGACAAGGTGGCAGGCATGTTTTTGCTGGAAACCCTTCGTAAAGATGTACATAACAAGAATCAAGATATGCTCTCTCTCAGAAACGGGCGGACAAGACAATATTAGTTAAAAATTGCAAAATGCATTACGCTTATTGCAAAAAAAGCAATAAACATACAATAAAAGCAGAAAACGAGTAGGTTTTTGCGTGATTTTTTTTGTAACCTTGAGATTTTTTTGAGGAGCTCGATATTCGGCCAAAAAGAACATTATACAGTGGTAAAAAATCACGTTAAATTTCGTTAAGTTCGGTTTGATAGTTTTTGCATAATAATTTCGGAATCCAGTTTCGTTTTGGAAAAATTGACAATTTTGCAAATTGTGTAGAGTCCAGAATATTGAACTTAGACATTTAATTTTTTTTACAAAAATTAGAAATTCTTAAGCATTCAAATGTATTTTTTTGATAAAAATCCGATCATTTAGGCGTCCTCAGCAATTGTTTAAAGTTATGCAAAGAAATTTTGCTTTAAAACAAATTGACAAATCTTCACGAATTTTCTATTAAAAAAAATTACTAAAATGTCTGGTTTGAATACTCGTAAAGATGATTCTTTTAATATATCGAAATCGTCAATCGGTCTATTGGTTGCCAAGATACAAGTGGCCAAAGTTGACCGGCATTTAAGGCAAATCTATAAACAATAATAAATATCCGCTTCTTGCACATGGTTTATATGGAATAATTATCTTATTAATATGATGATTTCAGAGCAAAAAAATATTTCTTTTTTATTTGTTTAAACAATTATTGCCCTCAGCAATTGTTTATAACTTTAAGCAATAGCCGAGGGCGCCAAAATGATCCCGTTTTAATTTTTATTTAATATTCTGGACTCTACTGAATTAGCAAAATTGTCAATTTTTTAAAACAAAATTTAATTGCCAAATTATTGTGCTAAAACTATAAAACGGATTACAAAGAAATTTGCCATGATGTTTAACCATAGCATGAACTTTATCTGGCTAAATATAGAGGTCCTCAGGAAAATCTAAAGGTCCATAAAATCCAAGCAAAAAACTAATTTTTTGCCTTTTTTTTTATGACCAATACTTAAAGCAATCATATATCGATTTCACAACTGACTGACTGACTCACTTACTCACTCATTGTCTCATCAAAATTATGGGGCACTTCCCGAAGAAGTAGAAACTTAAAATTTGGTATGTAAGTAGGTTTAGGGATACAAGTAAAGGAAAAATTCCAAAAACTGCACATGTTTACTCGGAACGCCCTGAAACGGGACCACTTCATATTCAGTTTAAAATTTAGGTTCTACCTGCAAAGCAAGCTATACTGAAAAAACAGGCATGAAATCCCCGCCATCTTTTTCATTCATTGAATTAAAAAAAAAAGAACAGTTATGTGGAATACGGGCCAAGTTCCTATCCTTTAAGAGAAGAAGAAGACCACAATTTTGTTCCACTCTTTTTTGATTATTAAACAATTTTTATTGAACATAAAAAAGAATATGTCCAAAGACCATCGACCAAGGTCTTTAGTTTTTACAAATAACTTATTGCATTCTAAACTAACTATTAATAATTATGGCATACAAAAACAAGGCTATTTACAAAAAAAAAAGAAAAACAATATATATGTTCATACGGCAGTGGTAACAGAGATTAGGGTGTCTAAGATAACGAAAAAACTAATTTTAGAGACAATATAAGAAAATTGGTAATGATTAAAGTTCATTTCTATAGTGTACTAAAGTTTGAAATACAGTTTTTTCAGGATACTGTCTTCTCCTGGTGTAGTTTTCTGGGAAGTTTAAAATGAGGGGTTCCATGATTGTAAAGTTTACTGGTCGACTGGCAAATTTTTTTGTAAGTGTTTTCATTCTCTCTAAAATAGGCTCTATTCCTGTCCTTTCATACAAATCTGCATTCGCTGGATTATGCAGTGGATTATCTGGGTGTCTAATCTTTGTAATTTTGCGGAGACTTGTTCTTTCCGCTACTTCTATTATCGTAGCAGCTGGCTTTCTACATTGAATATAATTTGACCATATTCGATAATTGGTCGACAAAGCATCCTGTATATGTGGCAAGCAGTCTTGATATTAATTCCATGGTTTCTATATGTTAGGGACCTAAAATGTTTACTTCTCACAATCATTTTCTTTTTCATATTTGTCAAGTGGTGTTTAAAATTAAGCTTATTGTCAAAATTGATGCCTAGGTATTTAATATGTGGCTGTGGGTTTATTTGATGGTTCTGTATTTGTATAGATGGTGATGAATTTCATATTTTTTGATGAAATAGTATGAACTGTGTCTTTGTAGGATTAACTTCTAGCTTCCATCTTTGAAACCAAGCAATAATATCATTTAGTGTGATTTGTCTTTTTTATTGATCTGTCTGTTTTAATAAATAATGTTTTTTATTAATACAGACTTTTTTTCATTAATATAGACAGATCAGTAAAAAACATGCCAAGTCAAAAAAGAGTTAAACAATATTGTGAACAGAACTTCGTCTAATTTTAAATCTCAGTACTTTAAGAGGCCGAGATTTCTAGATAGGATCTTGTTCATTTTACATAAGTGTTTTTTGTGAGAACTTTATTAATATTCCTATATAAATAACGCCTTTTATTAAGTAAGTCAAATATTATCAAACAAAAAAAAAATATTTCCAGTGTGAGGAAGTCTAACACAAGGTGTTACTCTTAATTAACCACAGCCTAAAGTAGCTGCCATCTTAATATCAGAAATAAATCTATCTTAAGCAAATATACTGATATAAGCTTACATACCCTGAGGTCCTTTAGAATAAAATACACATTAAGTTTCCCCTGGCTGCGCCCCTCCCACCACGTCACCCAACTTACAATTTTATGAGGTACGTTTCTGATTATAACAGAGATCGGCATTTGTATTAAAAAGACGAAATTCATCAGGCAAAGAATTATATAGTTTAACAGCATTATAAATTAAACTTCGTCGAAACATTGCCGTTTTATGTTGTGGCCCTGAAGTCACAGGCGCCTGTTTCACGGGGCAGGACTAATCTATCCCGAACAAACAGGTACTAAGGAAGGGATCCCTAAATCCAAACAGAAGACCGCTTTTATAGGGAAAAGGGTTCGCTGGCTTTAAACAGAAAGCGGATAGAACCGTTTTCATAGTGAAAGGCCGGAGATACGGCCACAAAAGAAACATCTGGTTCCTATAACAAGGACCTGGTAGCTACCCACGTCACTACACTGGGAGAGGAGGGCATGACGGATCTAATCGTCTGCTCGTCATACTTTCCAGGAGACAGGGACACAGAACATGTATTGTGTTCGTGTCCGGTAGCGACACGAGTAAGAGGAGATGTAAGAACTCTCTCCCAATCTGATATCGGATTCATTAGAAGTCTGATCCTATTGGGAGAAATATAAAAAGGTGTGAGCCACAAGAGACTGCGCGGTCGCGGTGGAGGGCGTAAAAAGTCCACTCACTTTAAACCTAAACCTTTATGTTGTGGTACTGTATATTTATTTCTTACTCTAATATTTCTGCTGTGTATATCTGAACAAGATATAAATTTTGCTCTTAGCAAAGAGGAAGACAGTGACTTAGTGAACAGAAGCATGCAAAAAATTGCCAAAATAATGCATCCTACAATGTTTCATGTTCAGCCAATTGCACTCAGTAATTTTAGGTGATATACGATCATACTTTTTAAGACCAACAACCATCTGCAAGTTCATAGGGGTCAATAGGGCTGAACTCTGGTCAGCTCATTATACCCCGGGATCTGGGCCGAAGAGGTTCCATTTTCCAAAAAGTAGTAAAGCGAGTATCCCAAAGAAAACAAACTGAAACATCAATCCTCCACAAAACTATAGAAAATATTTACCAAAAACCAATCTGCAGCATGTATTTTGAGTCTTCTGAATCCTTGCTTTATCATTGTGGAAAATAAAATCACAGTAGTTATAATGAGAGAGTAATAAACTGTCCCACAAGGTTCTTTTTAATTTACTGTCTTAAATATCCCTGTTACCAAAAATAAGTTTTTTTTAGAATGAGCTTTTTTATTTAAATATTTAATATGTTCCACAAATCTTAAATCTTCGTCAATAACAAGTCAATTGAGTTTCTAGGCGAATCCCAAATTTTTTCTCTTGACATATCCAAAGTTCTTAACAAACAGTTCTTTCCTATGGTCTTCCAACTTTCTTCCTATGATTTTCCATATAAATCTTGTTCTTGGCTCTCCACCTACATCTTCAAACCTTCAAATACTTTAGTCCCGTGTCAGTACTTAGACTTTAAGCCTTGGTGTACTGTTCCAAGATGGAAAAAAATTCTCGGTGTCAGTATCAGCCCTCCCCTGGTTTACCAAAAATAAAGTGAGTGTGCAAAGAGCAAAGTAGGCCATTCTACGCATTTCACACACAAGATACTTTGGACACAAAGTTAATACTATGATCAAGTAAAAAAAAACTTATAGCATAATTTTTTAAGGAAAAAGTACAGTTAAGTGCATTTACATATATGTATTTAGGCTTAAGGAGGGTTTATGCAGAATGGATTTAACTTAAGTATTTAAAATAGTGTAAAGAACAAGGCTTTGGGAATAAAAAAATGTTATTTATGCAAATAATATTTTAAAAATTTAATAAATTACAGTAGAACATTTTGGTCACTTTTGATGTAAAATCTAACCTCTATAATTTGTTTTAGTATGTTTTCGTTGGGATTACTCACCTTGTATTTCTCTAGAAAATGGGACTTGAAAGGAAGTGATCCCAATTTCTAGAGGAATTCTGGGCAAGTAATTTCAATGAGAACATACTAAAACATGCATCCACCACATAACTATAGAACATATTTACAATTCTCTATAATTTCTTTTGACCAATGTGGTTCAATAAACACCTTAGTTTGTCAGATAAAATTTTTATTTGTTGTTGGCTTTTCAAAAAATTCCAGATGCTTAAGCATAGATGGACATCAAGTATCAGCATTAAATTAACAAATTATTTTTAGGAATACAGATAAAAGCAACTATTTTCAAGGTCATGCTTTAAATCTTAAAATAAAAAAATAAATCAAAACAGTCTAAAACAACTATAAGCAATAATGTTATCTTACATATTACTTGTTCTTATAATTATTCTTAACACTAAAATTAAGTCCACGCTACATAAAAACACCTTTACTGTTTTTACAATAAAAACTTTTTATCTCCCAAAATAAAAAAAATCAATTAAAGGAAAATTAAGATTTTTTTTAACAAGCTAATGTTAACTCAAGGGTGATAAACCTAACAAGGAGTGCTCGATCCCATTTAAGCCCATATACACCAATTTAAATGTCAATTCGGTATTTGTGACGTAATCCGTTTGCCTGTTTGTTTTGTTTACAAGTAATATAGTCTTAATTTTTTAAAATACTGTACATTACAGTTCTAATAGTAAGTGCATATCCAAAATAGTTTTTAAAAGTTGAATATTTTACCAAAATTAATAAAATAAATCTACCTTCTGGGCAAAATGGGCAAACGGGTGACGTCCAAACATAACCTATATCAGCGGACAAATAGTAAAAATCGAGCACTCCTTGTTAAGTTTACCACCCTTGATGTTAACTAAGAAATTGAAGAGATTTGAGAAAAAAAATATTGATTGCTATTTTATAAAAGGTAAACAATAAGATGCAAAAAACATGTTTAACATAATTTAAAATATATTGTTTTTTTTTCTGGCTTTGTTTAAATTAAAAACTGGAACAATTATAAACTGATGTGTATTTAAAGCTGTTTTTAAATAATTAAGAAAATAAGGTGAAGAAAATGTTAACTTACCGATCTTAAGATCACAAATAGTGGAATTCTCGGAATGTTCAGTATCTAAGGGACTCTCTGTAATACTTTCAGTGCCACTATCTATTAGAAAAGGTGTGTCATTTTCTTCCACACATGGGGCCAAATCCATTACTTAATATTTAGCTGATACTTTCTGTTATGACCTGTAATTTTTTTATATTTCATAAATCAAACTTATGTTTAATCAGGGACATACTTACATCTTTTTCGGACCATCCTCTATAAAAGCCTTTAATCATTCAAACGTTTTTAGTTTTTAACTAACAAACTAGTACCATAAGCTAGCTTCCTACAATGTTCACGTTTTTGTTTTCAATTAAAATTTTAGATGAATGTCAAAAACACTAGTCAAGATTGCCTTGTTAACAAACCCTGTTACTTATCCAATAATCTACGCTAAAACAAGGAAAAGCTATTTTAGAGACGTCGACATTAACTTTCTTAGAAAATTTGTAATTTTACATGTTTTCTTACTCTTAATTACAGGTTATAATAAATTGAAGCCGAATTACATAAAAAATAGGAAAATAGTTTTAAGACAATAGTTTACAAATTACAGATAACTGTAAATTGGTTGACATGAAACGCTTTCTTAACGGTGTTTCGGATATATTATTTTATTATCTTTTCTAAACAAATCTTTTATCTACGCGAAATAAACAAAAAAGTGTTTTTGTCCTGACCCACTGATTACAGCCAAAACTATCTCCTCTTATTTCCGAAAAAAAATGAGATTCACTTTTACGTCAACCAACAGCACCACATATCTGTTTTCTGGTTGCCTATATATACCACCCTACCAGAAAGTATTTTACACATCAAGAAGTACGTATTCACGTGATACGCTATTTCCTTCGAGCATACACCTATAGTCTTGCCTCTTGGTCGTGCATACAAGCGAGCGGGATAGAAAGAAGAATAGGTCTATGGCCTTTTTCTTTCGCTCGCTTATTCTGATTGGTCGGCAGGGAGGGGTATATATTGCGCTCAGCGAGAGAGAAAGGTTATAGACCCTTTCTGCTTTCTCTCACGCACGCTTTTGTTCCCACTGCCGAGCGACAAGGCTGCCTCCAGAAGGTATATGCACAAAGATTAACACTGTATAATGACCCCACCACAGACCCCACTTTCATCATAAAAAATGTCCTAATAGTCTAATAAATCTTGCCCGTAGATGAATGAAGGATTTTAAAGGTCTTTCTAGCCCTTTTTTATACTTTGTCATTTACCAATATTGCAATTTTGTTCAAGTAAAGTGCTTCAAATATATCGTTTATTTATATATATTTTTTATCTGAAAAAATCTATTATATACCAATTCAACATTATTTAAATTTATTTTCTTCTAAAATTCTACATATTTATATATATATTAGTGTAGAACGTGCCTTAACATGTTGCCTTGGTAACCACTTACGGCAATTTTAAACTCATCGGATCACCTTTGACTAACAAAAGTGTCATTCTGACAAATTTAATTTTTTGTTGGAAATCTTTTCTTGTATTTTCAAATAATTCTAGTAAAACAGTGTTGTTTATATGTTTATTCCTTATTCATATTAATCGTAAAAGGACAATAGTCGTGCCTTATTCCTCAAAGTTGTTTTTGCTATACAACTGGAATTAAGTAAGTATTCCAAAATATATCCTGTAACCAAACATTACAATTTATTTCATTTTAGGCTGCCCCAAAATGAACGATAACCTTCAAAGGAATGCTAATAACGTTCGAGTATACCTGAGAATTCGACCGTTTAACGATAGAGAAGTCAAAGAAGGCAGCAAAGGTATCATAGTTTGCGACTTTCGAGAAAACATTGTCCTTTTAAAAAAACCAGTCGAAAAATGTACTGGCAAAGACACTGATAATAAATATTATAAATTGGACCATATATTCTCTCCCACTTCTGCTCAGGTAATTTAAAACAGAGTTTTGGTATAATTTCTCTGATCACCTACATTAAACCATTATAGCTGATAAGTAACCTTGTTTGTAAAATAAAATAAAATATTTTTTGTTTGAAGAGTGGGGTATTTCTATTTCTTATTTAAAAACTAGTACACCTTATTGCCACTTTTTACCTACCTACCTATTGTAGATATGTTCTATATTGTTGTGAGGGATTCATGTTTTAATAGGTTCTTGTTGGGTTTATTTGCCGGAAAAGTTCCCATTGTATATATAGTATACCTTTTCCCTTCTTAAAGTAACAATGAAAAACACATATTTTCAGGTTGATATATATCGTTTGGCTGCAGCACCTTTGGTAGAACAAGTTTTTGATGGATATAATGCTACAATATTTGCTTATGGTCAGACCGGAACTGGCAAAACTTATACTATGACCGGTGTCTATGATGTTCCAGAACTTCGAGGCATTATACCTAATACATTCACCCACATCTTCTCCCAGATTGCCAACTCTACTGAAGATCGATCATTTATTGTTAAAGTAATGTATTTAGAGATATATAATGAAGAAGTAAGAGATCTTTTGGGTGCTGATCCAAACAAAAAGTTGCAAATTAAGGAAAGACCAGACATAGGAATATATGTCAAAGACCTGTCAGGTTTTACTGTAGATTCTGTTGAATCTATAACACAATTAATGGACAGAGGAAACAAGAACAGAATTACCAGATCTACAATGATGAATGATGTGAGCTCTAGGTCCCATGCAGTGTTTACTATTGTTATCGAGTCAAAACATAGAAATAAAAACAAAACTACAGTTGGCAAACTGAACCTTGTTGATCTTGCAGTAAGTCATTTTACATTGTTTTTTATAGCTAAAAAGTTAAAAATTGTGTACTTTTTAGGGTTCTGAAAGGATTACCAAGACTGGTGTTACAGGACTAGGCTTACGTGAAGCTGGTAACATTAACCAGTCACTTTTAACTCTCAGCAATGTCATTCAAGCTCTTGTAGAACACAAAAGTTTTATCCCCTATCGTAACTCGAAATTGACTCGTTTGTTGCAAGATTCTCTGGGAGGAAATTCTAAAACAACAATGGTAAGTTCTTATTATTTGGTGCATATTTTGGCATGATAGTACAACTTTTTTAAGATTGCCATGGTTGGCCCTGCTGAAGCGGATTATGAAGAAACATACAGTACGTTAAGATATGCCTATAAGGCTAAATACATCAAAAATTATGCCAAAATTAATGTTGAAGAAAGTGGGCTTATTCAGCACTTTGAGCAAGAAATTGCAGAATTACAGCAAAAGTTATCTTTGCTTACTATGGTATCTGAACAACCCAAGCCGGTAAGATATATATTTATATTTTTTTTTTTTGTTGTTTTTTGCGACATACACATAAATATCCCATGTTATTTTAGAAAAAGAAAGCAAAAGCTGAAGTTGATGTGGAAAAAATGAAAAAAGCTGAAGCAGAAATGGAAAGAATTGAGTATGTGTAAAAGTATACTAGGTATTTTTGTTTAATTTATGAATATTTCTTGTTTTTAGACAAGAAAAGCGAGAGCTTGAAGAACGTATGGCAGTTATTCAAAAGAAAATAATCTGTGGAGGAGAGAATCTCCTTGAAAAAGCGCAACAGCAAGAATTCTTGCTCCTAACATCTGGACAAGAGTTGGAAAATTTAGACCGCAGTCATCAGCAACTGGAAGAAGTATACAACAGAATGGCTGAAGAAAAGATTGACATTGAGGAAAAATATTCTTCCCTGCAGGAAGAAGATCTTGCTCTAACCAGAAAAATCAGAATGGTACAGCAAAGAATTAAAGATTCGAAAGAGGAATATGCAGATAAAGAGCATGAGTATCAGCGTGAAATGGAGGCTCTTAATGATAACAACCGTCTTTTAGTTAGGGAAATGCAGTTGTCCAGCCTCATGATTGACTACTATATTCCTCCAGAGTACAAAGTATGTTTTTGTTTATTTTAAATAAAGTTTATTTTTATTTTTTTAGAACTTAGAAGAAGAACGTGAAACTCTTGCTGCATTAAAGAATCTTTTATTTAGAGATGAGTATCCAGACCTAAAGTTTGATATCTTTAACGAAGTATTTGAAAGACCTCTTGAATATGATTCAGAATATGATTCTGTTGCTGACTCTAAATCTAATGAACACTATGTTGATGTTTGTTGAACTTACTATTATTTTTTTGTATTCTATTAGTTAAATATTAGTTTGTACAGTTGATTTATTATAAATATTTTCTTGTAGAAAGTGATCCAGCAGTACTGTATCTTTAACAATGATACCCAAGAATATCAGCTTCAAGGAGTGGCTTACACAGGCAACAATATGCGTAAGCGACAGGCCGTCAATAGTGAGCTCCCAGTTGTCAAGTTTGAGATGAAACCAACATACCACAAGTACCCCGAGAAAAAGAAGGTTACAAGTAAGAGATCCTTGTTAAAAACCTACTCTGCTGTGCCAAAACCTACTCGATAATGTATAGCCTTTAATTAGGAATATTTAATTCATGTTTTTAGCACAAACAATTTCTAGTCTTTGCAGTATTTTTTAAATATGATATTACAATATTACTTAAGGTTGCTTTAATTCAAATTGTAATCAGAGTCTCCTGCCCAAAGATATAATCAATAGAAAGTTTTAGACCACTTGTCTTTCTATGTTGCAGTATTGAAATTATTCTTTAACTTTGCCAAACCACAAACTTCTTAGACTTCTTGGACATTTGTGGAATTTTACTTCACACTTATCTTTATGTCTTATTGAAGTATATTAATTGTCTGCTTTTTGTAAATCGTTGGTTAGATATGATAAGAAATATATTTAACATAAATCGAATTTAGGCGAACTACCGATAATTCTACGGCATTAAAGGGGTTCTCTGGTTTGACGGTCCGATTTTTATGCATTTTTTGGGATTTTGGAGTTTTTATCATTAAGTTATAAGTGTTTCAAGAGTTAGTATACATATAAATTTTTATTTAAAAATATTCTTTAGATTCAAAGTTATAGCGCTCTGAAGACACCTGCCCGAAAAAATGGATGCTCACTTCTTCCACGCAATCAGCTGCTTGGCATATGACTTGCTGCTTGACATATAAAGGAAACAATTTATGCAAAAAAAAAATCGAATTTTTGAACCTATCAAACCAGAGAACCCTCTTAATCGCGGTAATAATTGGTTTTAAATGCAGGACGTAAATCTTATAAATAAAATGTTATAACCAAAGTCAACCATATCCTTCTAAAGGCCGATATTGTTTGGTCATAATTGGTTCAACGCGTAAATTCGATTATAATAAATCCGAACCATGGATATATTAGCCCTACCATTGATATTCCCTTTTAGCGATAGAATGCGCATTTTGATGCTGTCAAGTGTAAAGTAAAAATCCACAAACTGCCCTACATTTAAGGCGTTTGTTAAGAAAGAACAACATAAAAAATAAACCCAACAGAGCAAAAGAAAAGTGGTGTAAAAATTTATATATATTTTTTTATTGCGCAATTTATCTTAGGTATGTTAGTCAGTTTTACTCGGGGTAAATTGAGCAATAAACTGGCTAAAAGTAATGCAAAAGAAACTTATATTTATATAAAAAATCGAATCATAATTTAGATAAGTGGATTGACTTATACTTTAAGCAGTAGGCTTTGTTGTAACTATTCTAGTCTGTTTTTCAGAGTCATTGGAAAATACTTATTACTTGCGAATGTTTTCTTATAGAGTTTAATTTTTTGTAGATGAGACTGAGCAATATTTAGATATATATTGGCCAGAGGATACAGTTAATCCAGCTGAAGTTAATATGAAGCTGTGGGCCTATATAGTACTAATTTTGTTAATTGCTTGCCTTTTCATTTATTTTATTATCGCCTCTATTATGTATACTCCCCCAAAGCCTTGGTGGCAATTTTGGTAGTTAATCAACTACTCTTTTTACTAGGAAATTTCGGTAACAAAGAAATTTGTTGAAAACTCCTAGTGCGGTATAACCCTATAATTAAGTTTTCGTTATGTTTTTTTATTAGGCCATTAATAATATAATTTCTGTGAGTATTGTTTGATAATTATTAATACATTTTTTGGTTAAATCCTTGTTTAAGTGTTTTATTGGGTTTATATTAAAATAATTAGCATAAGGTGTGAATGTTGAATAAAAAATTAAGTGGTAGTAGTACCTAGCTAATTTAAATTGAGAACCAATCCAAAATAAATTATTTTTCAATGTATCTTGCATTGTAAAGATAGAATAGAATAATAATATTTAAAGTCAAGCAGATCAAGCGCATTCTTTCTTATCCTTATATAAAGAAGTCTTTTGGGCTGGAAGGCCTATCAGAAATCATCCTAAAAAAATGTTACACCTATTTACCTCACCTCTTTCTTATTTCTTATGATGAGGGCATTTTTTTAGATAGCTGGAAGACTTGCGCCTTATATTCCCAAGAAAAGATTTAGGTAAGTGTTTAGTTATGTGGCTCCACTTTTTTGAGATGTAAAATCAGCATGATTATTTTTTTTTTGAGTCGTTAAATATTTTTATTCTTAAAGTTCATCAAAAATAGAATAATTTAAAAAAAATCAAAAAAGTCAATTTCTCGATTAGAACAAATTTTTTGAAAAAATATTTAATAAATATTTTTTTTTGAAATTATATTTGTCTTTACATGTAGAATATGAAACAAATCACTAGAAACTGCTAAACTTAAATGCATGCATTTTATTGACGAAGAACTTTTTTAAATGTTTTTGTTTTTGGTTTTACTTAGAAGATTCGTAAATCTGCCCTAAAATAGAACAAAATTTAAAAAAAAAACATGTCTATATCTCTATTTTTCGATTTTTTATGATTAAAAATAGGTGAAGCCACACATCTAATCAATTACTAAGATTTAAAATTCTCCCAATTAGTTTTTAAATTTATTATTTTTTTTAAATCATGCCAGTACCACCTATTTTCCAAAAATATTAAATAACTTAGAAAATCATTCAGAAAGAATAAAAACTGTATGAAATTATTATATACAAAGATATTTAACAGTTTCGTATCTTATTTACCAGTACATTCCTTCAGTTTTCTTTTTAAGTAAATTTTGGTGTATCTTGAACATATCTTTAGATTCTGCAGATGGAAGGTATACGTGGTAAACAGTCGCTATTAGCATCACTTCCTAGACCAGGGCCAATCTTTTAAGCTTGTATTATCTAAGGTATATAGGTCTTTTAGGTTTTGTTTATTTTATAAATTTTTTCTAAATAAATAAAAAAATTCTAAACAATCTTTAAAATAAACGATTTTTATAAATTTTGTAACAGCTATAATATTGCATACATTTATAAATCTCTGGAAGTACAATTATTGCCATATTTTTTAATTGTTTGGCAATAACATTATTTTGATGTTTAGTTATTTAACTAGGAAATATATAAGTGTATGTATTGTAATTTAGGAAAGCAAAAAATCAAGGCTTTTTTAAAATTGATAGATTATTTTAGACGCTTTAACCTGAAAAAAGAAGTTGTCCTACACCCAACATGGGGAGGGGCAAAATAGTGAGAGGATTTCTATACATTTTATAAAAGATGGTTTTATTATAAAACCTTTTTTTTTGTTGACTTGTTCAAGCTCAAATAAACATAAACATTAAAACATGCACATACAACAGCCTTGCCGTTTGGTAGTGCCTACAAGCGTGCAAGAGAGAAAGAAGAATTACAGTATAACCATTCTCTCTCTCCAACGTACTGATTGGTCAACGGGACGGGCCGACCAATTAGCACACGGAGTGGGGTATTTACCCCGTCCACCGACCAATCAATACGTTGGACCAAGAGAGAAAGGTGTGATTGTTTTTTCTCTCCGGCACGATTGTTCGTACTGCTAAGCGGCAAGGCTGCCGCTATAGGTACGGACTCGAAGGTTTGAAACGAAGACTTTTGTTTGTGTGTAGCATAGCACTGAAGCTTTCACTAACTTATACAGGGTGTTTCTTTATTATTGCGAAAAATTTTATACCCTGGATGAAAATACGAAAATGATTTCTCATAAACATATGTTCCAAACTTTTGAACTATCTGGCGGCGGTTTTAAGAAAAAAATCATTTTATTTTATAAATGTGGATAAACTTAAACGCATGAAATTTAGTATAGATATTTATGTTTTCCAAGACTTGCTCACAATAATATTTGTAATTATCTGCTACCTAGAAAAGGGTTGAAATTTGTAACACTTAATAATTTTTACATTGTATCTTTTTCTAAAGTTAAAAATTTGCAATTTAAGAAATGGTTTGGGAAGGCTTAATTAGAAACTTTTGTCTCGTGCATTTTGTTGTAAACTGTGCAGTTTTCGAGTAAAACAATCAAAAGCAGTCTGCTATAGACGCGACGTCAGGTGGTATAAAACTTTATTTTAAACTGACAACAACAACCAACTGGATACGTCTAAATCTGCCCTAACTTTAAAAAAGGTGTTCTTGTAAGAAAGCCTATATAGGAAAACATAAACATCTATTCTAAATTTGATGCGCCTATGTTTATCCACATCTATAAAATAATATAATTCATTTTTTTTCTTTAAACCTTATCGCCCTATAGTCCAAAATTCAAAATGAATCAAGTCCATGCTTAAAAGCCGCGCTATCAGCTCATTAATAGGGGACGCGACCGCCACGGTCAGTGCTGTAAAGGGATGCCCACAGGGTGGAGTCTTGTCGCCTGCGCTCTTGTCAGCGGTGGTTGATAAACCTTGTAAGGCTTACTAGCAAAGGCTTAAATGTACATTGGCTGTTTGTTTTGCACGCATGCAAACTGCTCTAAACATTTTAAAAAACTGGTGCACTGAGGAGGGACTAAACGTCAATCCGATCAAAACCGTCATAGTACCATTCACCAAAAAAGGAAGCTAAGTCTAAAAGCTCCTACGCTGAACGGCAAGACGATCGAGCTCTCAAAAGAAGTCAAGTATTTGGAAATTGTCCCTTAATTGGAACTCACACCTAAAAAGGACTATCGCAAAAGCCACAAGGGCATTATGGTCATGCCGTAGGCTATTTAGAAAAACGTGGGGACTTAAACCCAATATGATCTACTGGTCATACACCACTGTCGTAAAACCGACAATCATCCATACCTCCCTGGAGTGGTGGCAAAAAACAGAGGAAGTTACGACACAAGGGAAGCTAAATAAACTATAAAAGCTGTCTGGGAATTACAGGGGTGATGAGAATTACTCCAACCGCCGCCCTTACTTGAGCAGTACCTTAAGAGTAATACAGACACGTAAATTGACGTCAGGAAACCTTACTGGTTATCTCAGAATATTGGAAAGTATTTAAACTGAAGCTCTGACCAACCCACAGACAGAATTCCAGGGATGCGCGATTTTCGACGATTTTGGAAGTGGTAATTCACAGCCGCCAAACTATAAGAGAAAAGACAACACAACTGGAACGTGGCTCGCTGATCTGGTATACCGAAGGATCCAAGATGAAAGGAGTTGGGACAGGAATGTACGGATCCAAATGTAGACTCGCAAAGTCCCCAGGAAAATCTCCCATCATCTTCGAAGCTAAATTACATGCAATAGACATCTGTATAACCGAATATGCCAAGAAAGGCCTACGGGGAGCAAGTATCTACATACTCAGACCGCCTTAGAGGCTTTTAGTTTTATGCTGCTTTTATACCAGGACATGAGGAAGTGAAAAGCAATTAAATTGGCGACCAACTAGCCAAAGTGAGTGCACAGGTCTTGTTTTACGGACTGAAACCTTTCTGCGGCAAAGCTAGAGGTCAACTATTGACAGAACTTAAAGAATGGGGAAGAAGGCAAAAAACTCACTGGAATGGCTCCAGGCCAAAGACAGTCAAAGAGATTTATCTCACAATCGCTTAAGTATACTAAGAAGCTATTAGAGCTTTAAAAAATGAACTCAGGATGGTCACTAACCTTCTGACAGGATATAGCCCTCTGAGGTATCACCTTAAAAAGATGGGAAAGACTGACAATGAACGCTGTAGCTATTGTTACAGATCGAGCGAAACCGCGAAACATATCTATGCGAATGCATGGAATTAACACGCCAAACGCTAAAATATCTAAAAGGAGCATTTTTAACTCCCGAAGATATTAAAAACTTGGCCTCCGTAACATTTCCACCTTCGCGAAAAGTTTGGGAATTGAGGGGATCAACGTATGTAAGGTATCCACAAAAGATCTCGAAGTGGGAGCGGGGCTATCTTGAGCCGAGCGACCCCATTCACTATAATACAATAGTCCAAAAGTTAAGAAGTTTATATCCAAGAAGTTCGTCTGTGAAAATTTTCGGAATATTAAAGAAACACCCTGTTTAATGGAGTAGAACTTAAAATAACTTTAACTGATTTCATAAATTACTTTGATTGCACGAGATTCTCCTTTATGGATCTCCACTTTAAAAGTGTTTTAACACTAATGAATCATTTATAAAAAGAATGACACAGCCCCACAAAAAAAATGTTCGGACTTGTGGGTGGGACATATGTAATACCATGTATTTTTCGACGCTGAATCCGATCCCGAGCTCAGAAATGGCCCTCCACGTCTGGAATTGAAAATGGCCTCTATGAGGCCTGAAAGATGGATTTTTGTATGAGGCGAGGACAAAGATGCATTCTCAAGCCAATGCTGGGTTTGTGATCGAAAAGTTTATGGCCAACTGAAATTCCCTGTTTGGGACCGGAAAAATGACCCCTTAGGGGCCGGAAGATCGTGTTTTGGACACCGCAATCGCAACAGTGGTATTTTTATCTACATTTAAATTCTGAAACTCACACTGTGCTCTAAAAGTTTATGGCCAACTGGAATTCCCCGTTTGGGATCGGGAAAATGACCCCCTAGGGGCCGAAAAATCGTGTTTCGCGCGTCGCAAATGAAACAGTGGTATTTTTATGTACTTTTAAATTCCAGAACTCAGACAGCTATCGAAAAGTTTATAGCCAACTGAAATTCCCCGTTTTGGACTGGAAAAATGACCCCTTAAGGGCCGGAAAACTATGTTTCGGACTCCGCAATGGCAGCAGTGGCATTTTTATGTACTTTTAAATTTTGGAACTTAGACTGTGCTTGAAAATGTTGTGTAGAGAAATACATTGGAAAAGGAAAGAGGCATTGGAATTGGTGGATCGGCCGTTCAGAATCTTTTGGATACCTGGATAAACTATCACTTAGGAGTAATTCTTGAATTAAGGCGTGAACCGAGCGTGAGGGAACCTTCTCGGCCTCAAACCTACTTGTAGAGAATAAGATTTTCAACCTCGTCAGCAGAATTATTTCATGGAAATACCGCGATTGCGGCGTCCGAAACGTGATTTTCCGGCCCCCAAGGGACATTTTTTCGGTCCCAAACGCAAAATTCCAGTGGGCCATAAATTTGTTGAGCACAGTCTGAGTTTCGGAATTTAAAAGTACATAAAAATACCACTGTTGCGATTGCGGCGTTTAAAACATTATTTTCCTGCCCCTAAGGGGTTATTTTTCCGTTCCAAAACGGGAACTTAAAGTTGGCCATAAACTTTTTAACCATAGTCTGAGTTACAGAATTTAAAAGTACATAAAAATACTACTGTTGCGATTGCGGCGTCCAAAACACGATTTTCCGGCCCCTAAGGGGTAATTTTTCCGGTCCTAAATAGGTAAATCCAGTTGGCCATACGCTTTTCAAGTACATTCTATGTTCCAGAATTTAAAAGTACATAAAATACCACTGTTGCGATTACGGCGTCCGAAACACGATTTTCCGGCCCCTATAAGGGGTCATTTTCGCGGTTCCAAACAGGGAATTTCAGTTGGCTGTAAACTTTTTGATCACAAATCCGGCTTTTTGGCCCTATGGAATCCAACGTGGGGCTTTCTGACCTCGGCAATCGATTCGGCGGAAAATACCATGGTAATACATATGTCTGACCCACAAGTCCAAATATTTTTTTTGTGGGGCTGTGTAATTAATAGGGGAAATAAAACAGACACATACGTGTAGAAAATCTTTTATTAAAAATATACTTTTATTTAAAATGGGAAAGGAAAATATAAAAATATTTAAAAGGTAAAAATATATTTTATATCCTACAATGTAACCTATGTAATAATAACTATCAAAACCTGTAAGGCAGTGATAAGTAGTTTGTACTAGATTCTTTGATTTTTTAAAAACCCTTTTCACTAAATTGGTTGGCAAGACTTAAATTATATAAATTTTGCATTAAAATTTTGAAAATAAAAGATATTTTTCTTGAAAATTAGAAGAAAATTTATATACATTTCATATTTTTTAATAAATTATAGCAACATTTTACAATACAATAAATATTTTTTTATTTTTTACATATTATGTACATTTTGTTATTAAAGAAACTTTAAAAATATGTAATTACTACAAATTTGGAGTGACGGAAGTTACAAAGAGACTTTATAGGTAACCAGAGATGCCACGACTGATTAAAGAGTCAGTTTGCGCAAACCCAGAGTACGTAGATCGATTAGTATATGTCTTTATTGGTGTGAAATTTAAAAAGGTCTATTGTGACTTTGTTCTGCAGATTGGATTGGAGTTCTGTGCTAATTAGTTTGAATTAAATTCGCTTTCGTAAATGTTTAATTTAATATTTAATATACATTTTAAACTAGTTAACAAAGAATTACACTTCAAACAGTCTACGCATACAGGGTCTACTCTTTAGGTATAGTGATCTACGGTTTGGGCAAACCAATAACTTGATCTCTTTAGACGTTTGCAAACCCTTCAAAGTAGGATAAGAAACCAATTGTACCATTTGTCTGACGGTCTGTGGGTACCTTAAAAATCTGTATTATACTTTTTAACCTTAGTTTTTGTTTTAAAGTTTCTTAAATAATATATAATAATAACAAATATAATGTTGATAAAGTATGGCAAGATATAAGTACCTATTTAAAAGACCTGTTCATTTGAGTATATGGTGGACAGTCGTAATAAATTGCGCTTCATTGAAAGTGTGAAAACCACTTGATTTTACTAACGATTTTGTTTTGAATTTTGAGGCAAAGGTGATTAATGAAAAATAAAAATAACTTAGGGCATACATGAGAAGACATAGATGGTGCACAAACTATGACTAAAGAAAAATTGCTCATCAAAGAGGTGTTGCAGTCGTTTGCTAAAAAGTCTAAAGATCTTGTCATTGAATTTTAAGAGTAAAATTGTTGAATATGCAAAGTATGAAATAAAATAGATTAAAGAAAAAAGAAATTAGAGCTACAAGAAAGAAGAAAACATATTGTTATTACTGGTTCAACAAACGGTCCAGACCTAAATCCCGGTGGCAGAATATGATAGAAATTTTTTTAAGCAACAGTATTAAACCCCTATTCTGGTCAAATTGCCAAGGTACCGATAAGGAATATTTAAACCAAGAAAAAACCAGTCATAAAATTTTCGGTAGCTGACAGGCGTCTTTATTTACACAACTAAACTTTCAATACCGCCGGAAGTACGTTCGAAAATTTTTGTCAAGGTTAAAATAATTATTACTGATTTGTTCCAAATAAGAAAATAATTTAGTGCGAAAAATTGCTTTGTTTTAGAAAAATGTCTATATTCAGGTAATTTTTTGATTAACTCATCTCAAAATAAAGAATGGTTTTTGAACATTCTCAGAAAAGACCGGCCAAAGAAAGGTTTTATGGGACCTGTACGGATTGTTTACTTAGGGTATTTTATGTTTTTTTTTTGCTACCGGAAATTTATGACTGGTTTTTTTGTTACTTTAAATATGAATAATACTTTAATCGATATTCAAATAATTTAGGAGAAAAATAAATAAAATAAATTCAATCTCAATATCTTGTAGAGTAAAAGGCAATAAGAAATATATGTTCAGATTCGTGTTTAATTAAAATTCGCCAATTTATGTTTTATTAAACAGAGTTACACCTAATTATTTCCTTTAAAATAAAACACTTTATTAATTATCCTATAAGTACACAATAAATAATTTTATTTTAAAATCACTCCAATTTGATTGTAAGTATGGAAATAATTAATTGCTTTGTTTTACAGTTCAAGTCCTTAGCAAAAGAGATCTCTTTTCTAAGATTTTAGGAAAAATCTGAGGTAAATAATAAACAAAAAAATGTTCAGTGGAAATTGAACACGAATCTAAAATTATTTTTTCAAATTCACATCCTTAAAATATAATTTAACCCATATAAATCATCTCTAATAGAGGGTGTGTTATAAGGGGCCATCTGGAAGGTCAGAAAATAAAAAACTATTTTACATGTTCTCAAATATAGAGGTGGTTAATGGATCTGTATCTTAAATCCAAGTAACCAATTATTGGATGTGTGTATTCTGCTGCAGTCTTATGATCCTATAAGTTACTAAGAACTTAACAGAATATTAATAATTTGAGCCTAAAAACAATATGGAGCCCTAGATGTGCCTTCATATCTACAAATTATAATAAAGTGCCCAAAAACTACAAATACCACAGAAGTTTAACAATTTTTTAAAAGTTACTTAATATTATTTAAACCAATGTAGACAATTCATGCGGACTGTTCGTAGTAGCAACACTACTAATATCTATAGTATTGGCCGGCATCCCTGGACTAACACTACCACTAGCCTCCCTTGGATGCTTGCTTATATTCAGATGTTCTCCTGTGGGAGGAGTTGTAGTAGATGGTCTTATAATATAAGGCCCGTTGCTATGTATGCTAGCCAAAGGATGTCCAAAACTGTGGTTGAAGGTACTGACATGCGATTGGTTTAGATTTGTTTGCAAGGGTTGCGAGGTAATGCTGTGAAACGAATTGTGATGCTGCTGAGTAGTGTCGTGGTCGTGTTGCAGCGCCAGTTCTTTAACAGCGTTAGTTTTTTCTTTCTGCCATATGAAAACGTTGTGAACCATTGCACATCCACAAAATATTATTCCAAGTCCAATGAAAACACTTGTGACTATTGCGGGGGTGGAATGGAATTGAATAAATGTGTACAGTATTATACCTGAAAAATATGAAATGTAAGAATATAGTTTAGCAATGATTTGGTTTTATTTAAAATTTAAGTTTGGTATAAATTTCTATTTTGTTGGAGATGAAAATTAACCAAAAAAATAGTAGTTACATAATTTGCATTATCTGATTTTAATTTTTTCCTAAAAGATTCAAAAAGTGGGGTGGTTTTTAAAAATATTAAATTAGAAAATGTTTTACTAAATGCAACTTTTGGCCCAAATACAAAGTTTCAAATGTATAAGATACGTTTGATTTTTCCCCATTTTTTAAAAAATTGCACCTGCACCACTTTTGCAAAATAATACTCAACGCCACCTTCCTAAACCATCTTAGTTTTGACAATGCTTTATTCGAGACACATTTTCTTTAAGGTAGAGCTATATTATATAATGTGTGTTTTACAAAATTCAAATTGGGCTATTAGAATTTGGTCACATGTGATGCAAAGTTTATTTAATTTTGACCCTGCATAAGGTAACTTCATACAATATCAATTTTAAAAAGGTAGTTAATAGTGTCTAACAGTAATACACTTCTAATATTAGGAAAATAGTTTAATTAAAAAAAAATCAAATTTTCTAAGAAAAAAATTATAAATAAAGATTTATGCAATTAATTTTATTTATTTTATTATTAAAATTATTACTAACGTGTATTATTTTTAGACACAAACTACCTCTATAACTTTCGGCAAACTTCTAAAGGACCTTGGGAAGGATTCCCGATTTGAATTAAAGGGGGCAAAACTATTAAAGTACTAAAGCTTGTAGAATTTGATAAAAAATATCAAAATTTTAGGGTTTTCACTACATTCTGAGTTCCAGCAATGTCCAAAAATTCTATAACTTTTGGAAAATCTTCTGTAGCATCTTAGGAAGGATCCCCCATTTAAATAAAAGGGAAGCAAAATAATTAAAGTACTAAAACTTGTAGAATTTAATGAAAAATATCAAACTTTTAGGGTTTCCACAGGATTCTGAGTCCCAGCAATGTGCAAAAATTCTATAACGTTAGGCAAATCTTTTAAAAGACCTTAAGAAGGATCCCTTATTTGAATTAAAGGGAAGCAAAATTACTAAAGTAGTAAAACTTGTAGAATTTGATGAAAAATATCAAAAAATTTAAGGGTTTCCACTGGATTTTTGAGTTCCAGCAATGTCTAAAAATTTTATAACTTTAGACAAATCTTCTGAAGGAGCTTAGGAAGGATCCCCTATTTGAATTAAAGGGAAGCAAAATTATTAAAGTACTAAAACTTGTAGAATTTGATACATAATATCAAAATTTCAGGGTTTCCACTGGATTCTGAGTTCCAGCAATTATCTATGTATAACAAGGTTGTTTAAATTGCCGATGTTTTTGTTACTGCTTACTAATACACTGTTAACAGTAATAGCAAAATTGCACAAACATTTCAAAAGATTCCGCTTAATTGATAAATAAAATTAAATAAATATTTTTTACTTACCCGTGAGAAACACCGGAATGGATATAAAAAAACCCCCGACCGCACATACTCTGCTGACTGATGATTTTTGAAGGTATTTGTTTGTCCTGTAAAAAAACTAACATGAATAAACTAAAAACCAAACAAAATAAGATCAATAATAATAATAAAAATAAAAGTATGTGCTAATTAGGCCATACTCTGCATACTTTGTGTAGATGTAGAGTTTCCTAAAAAATATTTTTTTTTACCCACTTGTGCTGTTTTTCTTTAATATGGGGTCTTTTTAATAATTAAGTAGTAAAAAAGAACTAAAAGTTTATATTATCTATAGTATTTTTTAAACTTACACAGTCCTTAGTTTGTTATTTAGGGGCTTATGTCTACTTTAAATGACAAGCAATGCAAAATTAAATATGTGATAGTTAATAGTAGAAATATTTGAGTACTATATTTTATTGAGCATTTAATCAAACACTATACATAAATTATGTAGACATATTTCGTGACACTGTAGCTTTATTAAAGCTTTTTTCAGAAACCAAATACAAACAGACAGTTTACAAGATCAGACTGCAGTTTCATAATAGTTAGCAAGACAAGTAATTCTCCTAAAAAACTTAAGGTCGTTTGCGAAAATGAAATATTCGCTATAATTTTTCTAGAAAAATGCAATTTAAATGAAATTTTACTAGTTTGTATCAAATTTTATGTTAAATTTAATAACGTAAAAAATAAATTCATACAGGGCTGATGGAGGGTAGGTTTTTAAGAATTAAACACCCCCTGTTTTTTCAGAAAAAAAACTTTTTTGTACTACGTTTTTTCGGTAATTTAAGTTAACAACCACAAAGAATTATGGGAGGATTCTTACCCCAAAACAAAAGATTCAACCGTTTATGAGAAGTTTTAGTCTAAAAATTTTAATGCATATCTTAAAGTTAATAATAACTTCACTTTATTTTACTACCTTATTTTAATTTGATAAAAAACGTTTAGGATTTACTTTTTTGTCGCATACACTCAGAGCTGTCAAAACTTGAAGTACTTCAAGTAAAATTTTACTAGAAGTAGTTTTTTGTACTTCAAGTATTTTACTTCAAGTACTTTTTATTAGGAGGTACTTGTACTTGATTAGTTTTTATGAAGATACTTGGATTTTTACTTGATTTGACCAAGTAAATTACTTGAAGTATTTATATAAGTACTTGAAGTATTACGATGTACTTGAAGTAAAAAAAAGTACTTCAAGTAAAAAAAAATACTTTAAGTAAAGAAAGTACTCAAGTAAATAAAAAGCACTTGAAGTTAAAACAATACTTCAAGTAAATAAAAAGTACTTGAAGTAAAAAATTAACCAAGTACTTGAATTAACACGCCTTAGATAATCGTACAAACAAGTTAAAGCAAGAAATACGCGCAACCGCTGCTGTTTCTATTGTATTGCATTACAGCGCTCATTTGAATTGGATCCAACAGCAAAACAAGTGTAACAAGTGTAAAATCCTTTATTTTGATACCCAATTTGTTATATTTAATAATGATTACTTACAGCCATTTTTCATGACAATTTTATTATCGAACGAATTCAGGATACGAAACAGTTTCTAAATCCCTCCCAAAAATGTCAAAAACGTGACAGTTCAAGAATATTCTATTGGTGCGATTTGACGTTTGATGGAGCGGTTCCCCAACTATTTCGTATTGTAAATGCGTTCATTATTACCTTCATTTGAACGAAAACCCCTGTATTTTAAGGGGCAACTTAAACAAAATTTCCACTAATAAATTGGAAACGACATCAAAATTGAAGTTAGGTTGTTCTGACTTGATTTTGTGTTGATGGGAAACTAAAATATTTCCCAAGAATAGGTTTTGGGTGCCAACCTGCTGTAGGCACCCATATGAAAACACTCGCTTTTGACAGATGTATCGGATGCCAACGGGTGCCAACGCCAACCACAGGAAAAAACCCATTTTCGAAAAACCAATATCTCCTATAATAGTTTAAGGCCCAAGCGCTCACCCGAGTACGGCATTGTAGGCCTGTTGCCATAAATTTACAAGCGAAATTTTACATTATTTCGGACATCGGATGCATAAGATCCCGACTTAAAACCTGACACTTAGCAACTCTACTTATTTTCCTAACTATAGTTTTTACCGACTGGCCTGCTTTCCAATGACGTAGCCCTCAGTCCTTAAAGCTTTTAGGAGTTGTTGGAAAACCCCGTTTTGAGGAATAAACCCTCTAACTTTCTTACAAAAAATACTACTCAAATATAATTTGTTTTACTTGAAGTACTTTTAATTACTTCAAGTACTTTTATGTACTTCAAGTACTTTGGTTTACTTCAAGTACTTTGGTGTACTTCAAGTACTTTGTTTTACTTCAAGTACTTTGGTTTACTTCAAGTACTTGGATTTACTTCAAGTAAAATACTTGGGTGGTACTTCAAGTACTTTTTCAATTTACTTGAAAATGCAAGTACATTTTAATGAATACTTGGTACTTGTACTTGAAGTAATTTTTAAAAATCAAAAACTTGGTACTTGTACTTGAAGTACTATTTAAGAGTACTTTGACAGCTCTGCATACACTTGTGGATTAAGGGCTGCCTCTTCATTTAATCGTTTTATTTCCTGATAATTTCCAAAGGCTCTTGCGAACATAATATGAATACCAGCTTGCTTTTTATAAGTGTAAATCATTTTTTTTAACTCATCGAACGCACTTCTTGGAATATAGACCTGGAGCCGAGAGGGTTTTTGTATGTATCATAGGCCCACGCCGAGGCTTTGGGGGCTGATAGACAACGTTATTCCCCACTTTGACTTCCCGGTATGGCATCCCTAAAGTGTAGCTTTTAGGAGAGGTAAATTTTCAAAGGTGTAAGTAATATCCATGCCCTTGGATCATAGGCCCCACTTTTATTATTGATTTATGTCGTCAAGAAGGACGCCAAAGTCTGCGAACCCAATAAGCCATACCAATATGGCGTCACTTAAGGTCCGCCATACTGACCGAAAGGTGTAATTTTTCCACTGTAGACATGGACCATGGGCCCCACGCTGTTGTTTCGTGATCTTTGTTAACAATGAGCTGTAGAACAAAAAATTCAAAACGCCATACCTCTGGGGCATCGCCAAGTGACCGCCATAATGGGGAGTTCATTGCTAAAATGACATGTTTGACCCATTATGGCGGTCACTTGGCGACGCCCAAGAGGTATGGCGTTTTGAATTCTTTGCTCTACAGTTCATTGTTAACAAACATCACAAAACAACAGCGTGGGGCCGATGGTCCATGTCTACAGTGGAAAAATTACACCTTTCGGTCAGTATGGCGGACCTTAAGTGACGCCATATTGGCATGGCATATTGGGTTCGCGGACTTTGGCGACCTTCTTGATGACATAAATCAATAATCAAGTGGGGCCTATGATCCAAGGGCATGGATATTACTTACATGTTTGAAAATTCACCCCTCTTAAAAGCTACACTTTATGGATGCCATACCAAGAATTCAAAGTGGAAAATGACGATGTCTATCAGCCCCCAAAGTCTCGACGTGGGCCTATGATACATGCAAAAACCCTATCGGCTCCAGGTTTAATAGGAAAAATAATAACTATAACTGCAAAAATGCCATTTAAATCGCACAAAATCTTACAAATTTAAATAATAAATATTATTATTGATTAATTAGACCTTAACGTCATTTTTATCAAATTATAATTAGGTGGTAAAATCAAGTTACAATTTGCGTTAAGATGTCCATTAAAATTTGGGGTAAACCGTTGCACCTATCGATTTAAGATAGGAGTACCTTTTTTACTCAGGAATTTCCGCTCTTTCCGACTATCAATTTAAATTAACGAAAAAACGTACCACTAAAAGGTTTTTATGACAAAAAATCCCCTACCCTTTATCGGCCGGAGATTAATTTCTTTTTATGTCATTAAATTCTACATAAAATTTATTATAAATCTGAGAAAATTCATTAAAATTAAATTTTTCTAGAAGTTGGAATTAATTAAAAACCTTTTTTATACAAATAACCCTTTAACGGATCGTAACTCGGGGGGCGTCCATTAATTACGTAAGGCATTTATGGGAGTCGAGCCGAATCTCACCTAATCTCACGTGAGGGAGAAGGGGGGTCACGGCAAATATCATGTATTTTTTTACAGTGTAAAATTGCAAGAAAACTGGGTTAAAATAAGTAAAACATGTTTCTCCACTAAAATATGTATAGCTAACCCTACATAAGTTAATACAATAAGCTAATCTTACACAACGATATTTTCTCACTGTTATTCTAAACTACGTTCTTATAACTTTTAAATACTAGTCTTCAGTAGTCTTCTTTTTTAATAAAACCAACGCAATCAAACACAGATTAACGTATTTACATTAAAAATACGCATTTTGAAAAATCTCACGTAAGATTAACGGCGGGGAGAGTTGAGCCAAATCTCAGGACATCGCACCAAGGAGGAGGAGGGGGGTCAAAAATCGTCAAAATCACCTCACGTAAATAATGGGCGTCCCCTTTCCAGTATTTTTTGATGAGACGGCTGACGAAAGGTTTGCGTTTTCTTTTCAAACACCCTGTATTGGTACTCTTGTAACTTGTTTGTTAATGCAAACTATTTATATTTAATTTTACTGCAGAGAACTTAATGAAGGTAATAACATAAATCTCTATTTTAGCCAGTTAACTTTATATTTTTTTTCTCATAAAAATTATTTTCACCGTTGTATCACCATACTTCTGCTAATATGGTACAAAATAAAAATAATTGCGTGTTTGTGTCAAATATAAAACAGCGATGTGTTTGATTCTCGACTCAGCATAAATGAAAAATTTTAATTTAAATATTTAAAATATTATTAATTATTATGTCGCAATACCCCAAGATCCCCTACCTTTTTTTTTAAATACTCAAATAATGAATGAATCTAAAAAATTAAATTGTTTGTACGAGTTTGTATAATAAAATGCATTATAATACTAAAACCTTTTAAGTTAAGAATGTAGCTTCCAGCGCTTATGGTACTTTAAACTATTAAAATAACTTTTCTCAAGATACATAATAGGCAGTACCAAAGTCGTGGGAGTACTGCGTTTTAAATGCACTTTGCCTTATCAAGAATATTATTAGCTTAATACCCATTCTTAATGTAAATTAATTAAATCGCTATTCACTATTTTTACTAATTAATAACGTAGTTAATTAGTATTTTTATGGTTGATGATTATTTCAAAATATGGATAACGTGTCTTCCAGTCGTAAGTAGTTGAGATACTAACATCTTGATTTTATTAAAATTTCCTTTCGATATAATTTATTCTTAAATTTTGTTAGCATTATGGAGTGTAGAAAACAAATTGTTAAATTGTCAACATTTATTTATTGATGCTTTCAAACATATGTTGGGCACATTTATTTAAAAGGAGAAGATACCTAGAAAGAAATCTCTTTTTTCTCTCTTTGGTATGTTTATGTTTTTTCTTGGTCGTAAGTTATTTTTCTTTGTCAATCATATAGTATGGGGAAAAACACAAGATTTAATATAAAAGATAATGCGAATTTTGTTATTAAAAAACTACAGCAGATCTTTTTTCCTTTGTCTCACAGTCTCACAGAACTGGAACAACTCCTCGAGTTTCTTCATAAACCCCAAATTGCTGCTCTTAACATATCCAAAGCTTTTGACCAGGTCTGGCATGTGGCATGATGTGGTCCTTAACATGCACCCTTCCTACGGTCTTATATCTAAAGTATGTTTTTGGTTCCCCAGGTATTATAGCTCCTTCAGCTTTCACCAGGTTAATACTGGGGTGTCCCAGGAGTCAGTACTGGCACCAATTTTATTTCTTCTTCACATCAACGATCTTCTCTCATCCAATACTTTGCTAACAATAATACCTTTCACTGTAATATTTAGTTTCTCAAGCCAGTCTCTAAGCCTGATTTGGAAAACAAGCGCTGGGTAATGCAGATATTTTTTTCAGAACGTTAAATTAATATTGAGTTGGGGCGCCAAAATTCTTGACCAGTTTAATGCTTCCAAAACACAATTATTTTCGCTATCGCGAAAAAAGTCTGCCAATACTTATCTGTTACTTTTGAACGGCCAAGTTCTGCAGAAAAAAGAGTCATTTAAACTTTTTGTCGTTACTTTTGAGAATAACCTTCATTAACCCTTCTACCTTCTAGCCACATTATATTCATAACCACCGCAGCTTCAAAAAGCTCGGATTCCTCTTTTGAGCCAGAAAGTACTTCTTTCCTTCTAATCCATATACTATATATGTAACCCAAATCAGTCCCCATTTGAAACATTGTTCCCATGTCCAGGAAATGGCATCTTCCACAACTATTAGCATTTTTGATTTCATTCAAAGGGGAGCGGTTCTCCTTATTATTGATCCCACTCTTAGAGGTAAGCTTGCCCACTGACGGGTTGTAGGAAATCTGCCCCTTTTTAATAGGTATTTCCAGGGCTTCTTTTCCGAAGAATTAGCTAGTGTAATTTTTCCTCTGGCAGCATCCAATAAAGCAACACATAGTGCCACTAGAGTTCCAGACTGTGGAAGATGCTGCCTGCAGATGCATTCCCTTCCCCTCCAAATCTTTAAGTCTCGTGTTAAAAACTTCACTTTAGACACCCACGGAACGTTGGTACTTATGTTTTAAGCCTTAGTTGACTATCCAAGGGAAAAAGTTAACTTTAGGTAATTTGTTCTAATATTTTAATTAATTACAGTAGAACCTCAAGAAGCTAAAGCACAAGGGAAGGGTTAAAAATTTTATCGAGTTTTTTACTTATCGAAAGTTGAAGTTAGCGAGGTTTAAAAATATAAATTTTGACTTAACGAGGTTTAGTTAGAGGATATGTTAGCGTATTCAATTTTCGTTTCATTTTACGTTTTCTTTATTATCCTTCAATTTTATACGTGTATTAACGAGCTATTTTAGTAAAAGACTGAAGTTCAAAGCAATAAAGAAAAAACCTTTTGTTTGTATACCTACTTTCGATGAGTCACTGATAAATACTTTAAGTTATAGAGGTCACCAAGGGTACTACTTAAGTTATTAAGGGCCAATAGTTAAATTCTTGTTTAAGTTATAGAGGTTTTGAACTTTAAGTAACGGAAGTTTTCAGCTTTGAAGGGAAGGAAACAAGAAATTTTTTAAGTTGCCGAGGTTTTTAGGCTATCGAGGTTTGACTTACCAAGGTTCTCACCCAACTCTGTGTTCACACGTCGTCGTCTTGATTGGGCCCAGTAGGATCTTTTGGAACATGCGCTAGAGTTGCTGGTTATCGGCAACCCTTTTGGCTAGCGTATGGAACAAAATCCGAAGTTAAGATGAGCACAAGGCTTAACTCAAGGTGTTAGCATACCGTGCTGATGAGTGTATGACATCCTGTGCCTTAAACAGGTGTCTCCAACGGTGCCTCTGAGATACAGGGCAATCTCGCGCCTGTTTCACGGGGAAGGGCTAATCCATCCCGGACAAACAGGTGCTTAGGAAGGGTTCCCTGAATCCAAACAGAAGGCGGACAGAACCGCCTTTATAGGAAAAAGGGTTCCCTGGCTTTAAACAGAAAGCGGATGGGACTGTTTTCATAGGGTAAGGCCGAAAATGCGGCCTCAGAAAGAACATCTGGTTCCTGTAACAAGGACCTGGTAGCTACCCACGTCACTAGACCGGGAGAGGAGGGCATGACGGATCTAATCGTCTGCTCGTCATACTCTACAGGAGACAGGGACACCAGAACACCTTGTGCTCGTGTCCGGTAGCGACATGAGTAAGAGGAGATGTAAGAACTCTCTCCCAATCTGGTATCGGATTCATTAGAAATCCGATCCTATTGGGAGAAATATAAAAAGGTTTGAGCCACAATAGACCGAGCGGTCGCAGTAGAGGGCGTAAAAAGTCCACTCACTTTAAACCTACCTACCTACCTACCTATTAAGGTTCTACTGTATTTTTTTGTAACTGATAAATGTCATTATATTATAAAATTTTACGAAAAACGGAAGTTTTGATATTAATCTTAAGCTGAAGAATCAACAACACAGTTACTTTTTGGGGGGTACATATGCGTATATGGTGATTTACGCTGCTTAAATCGAAATAAAGTGTATTCCTTAGGGTACTGACTTTCTGTAAAAAACCGATTGACTATGATAATGCTTGGTAGTCCTCAAATGCACAGCTCTTAATAAAATCAACCAGCCAAATTACCTGAATATTTTTTAAGAAAATAACCATAGTTATAAACACAGCTTTCGTTTTAAAAGCATAAAATTAAGAACTTATTTACATTTGAATTAACTATGTCAACAGATTCAAATTGATAGCGGCATTGAAATAATCTTAAAAATTTTTAAAAATTGTTTTTTTTTTTAATTTTTAGTTTGATTTTCAAATTAAATTCCAAAAAAACAATTTTCTTTTAATATATATATATATATATATATAATATATATATATATATATATATATATATATATATATATATATATATATATATATAATATATATATATATATATATATATATATATATATATATATATATATATATATATATATATATATATATATATATATATATATATATATATATATATATATATATATATATATATATATATATATATATATATATATATATATATATATATATATATATATATATATATATATATATATATATATTATATATTTACAAAATATCTATAATATTAATAATATGTCTTTTTTATTATTTATATATATATATATTTCAGCTACATTTCAGCGCAAAACCATCTGATGAATTTAACAACATGTCTTTACCTTTATTGAAAAATATTTAAAAAAACACGAAAAGATTGTTAACCAAATAATAATAAGCGAATATATCGTACAGCCAAGCCAGACTTTTTTCGAGACTCTGTGTATTGTAAGACCAGTATTTGATGGCATTCCTTTCTCAAGGTAGTTTAAAATTTCTAAAGGAAGAATCCTCTGAAGTTCGTAATACAATTTTATTATTACTATCTAAGCCGATTTAAATTTTAGCAGTTGTAGGTGTAATTAGTTTTTTATTTAGGCGTGTATATATTTATAGTTCTTAGTTTTGTGCACAAGATACAAATAAACTCAACGATTTGAAGAATTAAATAAGAAAATAAGAAAGGTTTTTATAACACATACTTTTTTAGCATAATCCCCATGGGGACGGTCCGCCGTACATGTTTTTTAATACGATTTTTTCCATATAACCTCGTAAAAAAACGGTAACGTACTATTGGTTATATAACTATTGGTTAAAATTGAGACCTTGTCAAAACCAATTAGTATACCAAATTTGGTTCGATTCGTTTATCATGGTATTTTAATATGTTTTTTTTTATTTGACCCTTTAAAACATAATAAAACGTACGCTTATGACACACAATTTGTCAGAACTGAGACTTTGTTTCAGTCAGTTATTAAGCCAAATTTGTTTTTTTTTATCGGTTTTATTTAACATCAATTTTTTCTTACATGTGTCTCTTAAAAAACCGTTTACCTACGCCCAATTTGTTAGAATTAAGACCTTTTACACACCAATCCATATACCTAATTTGGTTTGATACGGGTACCGTGGTATTTATTTATTTATTTTACATATTAAAGACCTGGTAACGTTCAGGACCGTATCTAGGTATGGCCGCGCCTTGGCGGGGCTTAACATTTGCGCCCCCCACACACCAGGGTATTTGGGGAGTATGGAATACCCCCTTAAAGAAAATGAGAATTGCGGGAATTACTTCCCGAAAATTTTACAAAATTAAAGTGTAAAGTTGTAGATTTAAATATTTTAAAACCAAGATTTTGGTTTCTTTAAAATATCAATTTTGTTGTGGAATTTGTGTCAAATTCTATATTTTCTTTATATAAAAATATTAGCCTATCATTTAAAAGAGACGTGATTTACATAAAACAACTGTTTGTATCTGACTGAAAGAAGTGGAATGTAAATTAACTATACATCCTTATTTGCGGATGATTAAACCTGGAATAAATTTTCTCAACAATAAAAGCGTAGTTACAAAAATACTGTGCGTAGCAGGCCTCCTAAAATTTAACATTTATACTTTAATAAATTAAATAGTATGCAACAGAAAAAAAGAGTAGTGCTGCCGCCAATGTATAAAATACCAATTTATTCGCAGCCTTAATATTAAAAAAATATTAAAGAGTTACATTCTTGCTGTAGGTATCAGAATAAATTGTCATTTTATTAATAAATTATAATATATCAAAAATAATTAAAATAAGTACTTAAGTTAAAAATTGTTATTAAATTGTTCTATTGTAATTTATTTATTTGATTAATTTTGTCAATAAATAATAATAATATGACTACGGTACTGACAACTGATAAAAAAAATATATTTTTCATAGCCGATTTTGCGCCCCCTCGCCACCGCCTAAATACGGCCCTGGTAACGGACGCCCATAACTTACATAGTTTGATAGAATCTGTAAATTTTACCAAAAAAATGTGCCAAATTTGCTTTAATTTAAATATCGCATTAGTTTGTTTGTGAGAAAAAAATTGGAAATAGACAAAAAAATATGGACATGAATATTAAAAAAAAAGTATTTACGTGATCTATAGGAACCCTAAAACGTCGCGAGAAAACAAATATTTTCTTTGGTCTCCCTTCCCCGCTAACTTTTTAATTGAATGAAATATCGGAATTAGGTAAAATTTAGATAAGATAAATCTGTTTTTACTACTTTTTGACGTAACTTTCATAACAAAAATATCATTGGTGGCGCTAGGTTCACTATCTAGTAAAAAATCAAATGGAAGGGGTAGGAGTGATGTGACTTTTAAAAGGAATTTTAATGCTCTACTTAACAAAATTAAGTTTTTTGAATTCCGATAACCATTTGCAGAGTTATTCGTGTTTAAAGTAGGACCAAAAAAAATTTGGTAATTTGTAACTTCAAAAAAATAAAAGAGAATTAAATTAATTTCCAAGATAGTTTTGACATTTGTTGGGTGAGAGAAAACAGTTGCTTACAAAAATAACTTATATTCAGATAAAACCAAACCATTGTATTTAAGGGGTTAGAGTGGTCAGCGGCATTAAAAAATGAGTATTTTTAATATTTTAATTTTTAAATATTATTCTCTTGCAATAGTACATTGTGGTGACCATCATAACTTTTTACTCATTCATCTAAAATCAATAAAAAAAAGACTTTATTTTAATCGTATATCTAGTACTCGGTTAAAGGATTTTAGTTTTTTTTTCTTGACTTTTTTAAACATTTTTAACTATAAACTATTGTTTTTTCTTGTATTCGAGGGTAAGCTTTTAAAAGCCACCATTTAGTTAATATTAAAAAAAATCGATTAGGTACAAGATTTACTATTAAACTAAACACTTTTTTTGTTTATTTGATTTTAGATAAACCAGTAAAAAGTTATGATGGTCACCGCAAAGCACTACTTTATGAGAGGGGGTTAAACAGCTGCTGGCAAGTGTGATGTCTCAACGAAAACTGTTAAAAAATCCTTTAAAAAATACAAGTTTCACACCTCTAAATTGATTATATGATTATTACATTAACTAAATAAAGATGACTCCGACAAAAGAATGCAGTTTTGTGAACTTAGGCCCAAGCACATAATTGAAAAGTGTTTGTTTTAGTGAGGAATGCACTTTTTTTCTTCAATGGAAATATCAACCTCTAAAGTGTGCGAAATTGGTGGGACATTAACCGGCACATCTTTCGAGAAGGTCATTCTCAAACTCCCCAAAAAATAAATGTATGTGCGGGAATATTGGGCAAACATATTGCGGTCTCAATATTCTGGAAGAAGAATTTGACTGGTAATTTGTATTTAAAAATCCTTTTAATTTTATCAACCCACAGATTCAAGAAATTGTGACTGAAAATCAACATTTATTTGAATACACTGTACTCTTCCCACAAGATGTTTCTTAAGACCCTTAAGGAATTGGTTGGACCGGACATACCCAGGCATGTAGATTGGCAGACACGGTCTGTGGGAATAGCCTGCTGGTTCACCTGACTTGACTCCTCTCGATTTTTTTCTTTGGGTCTGTGTAAAATCTAAAATTTATGTAACTCAACCAGAAAAAATATAAGAACCTAAAAACAGAATTACCAAAGTGTGTGCCGGCATTACTTCAGAGATATTACAAAATGTAAATGTGTTTCAAGACAGGCTGCTTTAGTGTCAGAAGCTTCAAGGAAAACTTTTTTTAAAATTCGCCATAATCAAGATTACCAAAATTTTCTTGCTCCGAAATTTAAACACGAATAACTCCGCTATCGGTTATCGGAAAAAAAGTAAATGTCGTTGAATAGAGCAATAAAATACTTTTCAAACGAGGGATCACATGACTCCCCTTTTATTTGATTTTTTACCTAGGTAGTGCGCCTAGCACCACCTAAGATGTTTTTATTAACAAAGTTACGTCAAAAAGTAGCAAAAAATATTGCATTTTACCTAAATTTTACCCGACTCCGATATTTTAACCGGATCAAAGTTTAACAGGAAGGATTATTTACGTTCGCCCTGTATATATTATAATACATGTGCTACGTTGGAATAACGGAAAAATAAAAGTGTAGTATTGGTCAAAAACGATTTTTAAGTGATCCGCCACTGAACTCAATATATCGTGGGAATATGTAAAATAAGCGACATAAGTGTAAACAAAAGTAGAAAACGACTCATCAAAGATGTGTTAAAATAAATATTGGAATATACGAGAATTTTAACATTTGATCCTTTGGTTATTTGTTAGTATACAGAAATAGACTTCTGGCAAATAGGTTTTAATTCATTTCCTATAAACATTTACAATATGTGGAACGTATTTTTGAGCAATTTTAGCACCTAGGAAAATATACACTTTTGATTCCCGTTTATTTCTTAACTCGAACTTTGACCTATTTGTTAGTATTCTGTTTACTTTCGATGTCCTCTGGGACAAACAAGGACTATAAGTAACACATATTAAGAATTGCAGCCCTGTAAATTTACCATTAGCGCATAAATAGTCAAAATTTGGAGCGCGATTTAGATGGGGTTGGACCATTTTTTCCCACGTCGGCGCGTTTTAAGTGTATCAAATAAAACTTTTTTAATAACTACAAAATTTTGGACTTGTATTCTTTATTTGTTAATTGGTACACGACTTTTCGGTAAGTAGGTATGTGTTTTTTAATTACGGTACAAAAGCGCATTATGCGGCACAATGCTCAGCACTTTTTGTGCGTAAGTGCTCTTATCGAGGCATAATCGGGCTTCCGATAACTTTTTTGCTTTCTTAGAGAGATTATAGCTATTCGAAGCACGATTATTCCTCGATAAAAGCACTTACGTATTACAAAAAGTGCTGAACATTATGCCGTATAATGCGCTCTTGGCCGTAATTGAAAAACACCCTGTATCTTCAACCGTTTTTAAGAGAGAACTAAAAACTACTCTTAGGGTAGTTTGCTAGTAAAACGGCTTTTCTTAAGAATTAAATGAAATTAAACTAAATGGTTAATAAAAGTGTCTTTTATCTAATTGAAAAAAAAGCGGATTTTTTTTATTATCTGTAAAACGAGATATTAACAATCAAATTGTGTATAATTAATACTGTCAATATATGTCATGTATGAAAGCCATGCATTCATTTTGGAATGTCTCGAAAACGCTTTCTACGATATTTTTTAAAAACTAATGCAATATAAATCAAAGTATTAGAAAATTAAAAAAAAAACCTGAACTTTTTGATCATTTTGTTAAAAAGATACTGATTTTTGAAAGTTTACATAGGTCTGTTTGTTATTAAGAAATAGTGTACACACTATTGTATTCTTTTTTTTACGTAATCGCTCTTCTGAAAGGTTTATTTTAGGGCTAGGTGGGACCAAAAAGTATAAAATAGTGTAAAATATTACTGAATAATGAACAGACCTCATGTGTTGTGTCCAGTCTCCTACAAAAATAATTTTTTCAAGCATTGAAAACCTCTAACTTTTGGTAAAGCGTATTCGATCTTATTTTGCTACAGCGCTAAATTTGTGGTCCATTCAAAATACTGCATTAACAATTAAACTAAAAATATATAATGATCCCTACTGGTACCAGTCAAGGGAATCCCCGCCCATTCAACAATCAAGTTTTGTTAGAGAAAGATGGGAGGGTTCGACGCGGATGCCATGGAATCTTAAGGTGTGGTTCCTTCCACGCGGCCGTCGCATACGACTAACGCAATGCGACTAACGCATGCGGCCGCCGTTTAATCAGGTGGTTTCTTAGGAGCGCGGCTCAAACTCGCGATAGTAAAATTATTAGTGTAAAGGGAATAATCTTTGGTAAGAGTCGTGATGGATGATCTAGCAATATATTTATTGTTAGAAAAAAAGAGGATGACGAAATACTATTACAATTAGCCAACCTGAAACATAGCAATACCCCTATATATCCAATATTTCAGCAAAGACGCGATAAGGGTTGTTATACTACATTAATAAATCGACATCAGCAACAGGATGAAGTAAAATTTAGAAAATATTTTAGACTGAATAAAGCACAGTTTAGTTTTATTCTTGACTTAATAAAAGACGATATAAAGTCCGACCCATACAACAGAGTTGAATATCCAATAACCCCAGAGGAAAAATTAGCCATTGTATTAAGGTAAATCTATACAGGGTGTCCCAAATTCGAGTCTTATCATTAGGATCTCGGAAACTTGAAGAGATACGAGGTCAATTAAATGAAGGCAAAGTTGCGAAATTTGATGCTAATCAAAATGCCCTCTTAGAACTTTAAAAATTTCGAATGCATACTTTTGGAAAAAAACGATAATTCGCGATTTCGTTTTTATTTTTTTATGACTTTATTTGAATGGATGTAACAAAATAAATTTTACGTTTACATTGCTACTTTTTTTGTTCTACAAGATAGTGTTATTAGATTTATACATTGACGTTTCGTCTTTGAGCTGCCATCATCAACTGTTTTTTTTAATACGGCCCTGGATTTTTTTATTATGTATTTTAGGAGCTATAAAGTTCCCAAAACCAATAATATATTGCACTTATTCGAAAAATTTATATAAATGGCAATTTTCATAAGAAACCATATGGTAGAGAGAGTCAGACAATATATTTTTGGCAGGATCTTGGGAAAACATTAAACTGATTTTTTCGAATAAGTGCGAAACATCATTGGATTTGGGATCTTAAATGCTCTTAAAATACGTAATAAAAAATCCAGTACCTTATTTAAAAAATAAAGTTTTAATTTTCAACAATTAAAAAAAACACCGGGCATTCCACATAAAACAACACAAACAAAATATCAGACGCACACACGACTGCGGCTACACTGCTTCTTCAGCAGTCCAGTCGCATCAATCGCAGTCGTTGACAGCGGACGCATACGACGGCCGCTCGGAAGAAACCAGGCACATTTAAAAACATGAGTAGGAGTGCTTTGCGGCTAACGTAGTGCGTTAGCCGGATGCGGCGGCCGCGTGGAAGGAAACATACCTTTAATTTGACTTGTGGACGGGCCAGGCTTTACTTACTATAAGGCGATACTTTTGTCTACGACTGTCGCGAGTAAACTACCTTAGAGCTACGACTTATATACTAGGTCTGTTTGTTATTTAGAAATAGTGTACACTATTGGAGATCACGCAGGTGAAAGAAAATTAAAATAGTGTAAAAAATGTCTGTATAACAAACATACCTATTATTCGTTGTTTACCGAAGCTTGACCGACTTTTTTCGGTTCAACAACGGCTGCCAAATATTCGGAATGTCGATACTAAGCTGGCTAAATACATTCTGGTTTAGAATTGTTGCAGCTTCTTTAAATTTTCTTTTTTTTAGAGAAGTTCTTTATGAATAATTTGATTCAGACCCCTTGATGCGGTGTTGTTTTGACCATGCATGTTCGGCAACCTTCGACCTTTGCGTTTCACCTCGTTCGTATGTTTTTTGTGTTCTCCAATTCTTATATTTTCAGTGCTCCTTTTGTTTCCCCAAAGAAAACTTCATCGCATTCACAAAAATTGAGTAGATACAGTCAGAGCTGGGTAGGAATCGAATTCTTTTGAAATCGAATCCAGGAATCCAGGAATTCCTTTTTGAGACAAATCCGTTTATAAATGCCAAAATCCGCCCTTTTGAATACGCCATTTCAAAGTTCCTAAGATTATTAATTTCCAAATTTTGACCTAGCACCCTTAAAAAGGCCGAATATCCTGAATCTAAGGCAAATAGGTTTATAAATGCCAAAATCCACCATTTTAAATCTTCCATTTTAAATATCCGAATTTTTACCTCAGATTCTTGATCAGCATCACATTGCTTTTCGGAAATAAAGATGAAGAATTTTAAAACATTGACTATTAAACACACCTAACATGTAATTTTTAACCAAAATATGTTGTTTTAGTCCAGAGAAACAACATTTAAATACGTCATTTGGTCTTAAATGTTTTGATTGCTCGATCTTAATAATTTTTAATAAGATATCCTTAAGATAACCCTAAGGGACTTTTAAATAGGACATTTTATTATTACTATTCAGGGTACTTTACAAAAATGAATTTAAAATTTTAATACATTTTTATATTCCACAAGGAGAGAAATTTGAAACTTCCTGTAAAATTATAATAAGATATCCCATTTATAAGTTGCTTAAGGTCATCTCAAGAATCACATTTAAAAACCTTATAAAGAAATCGCAAATTTTGGAATACAGTTTAAAAAAATGTTCCATTTAAGGGTGGTTTCATATTGATCTCAGATATAACATATTCAGATTTAAAGAATATTTACCAAAAACTAATTTGGCTAAGAGTTACAGCACTTTAAAATGAGGCTTAAATTATATTTCGCGGCTCGGGCTTCGTGCTAAAATTTTGATCGTTGATTTATTATCTGGAATAAGTAGTATCATTCGTATCGTAGTAAGTATAGAAACTAAACATTATCCGGATTCGTGATCCGATAAATAGGAAATGATTTCCCGGATTTGTTTCTTTTTTTCCTTGAAAAAAGAATTGTGATTCGTATTGGTGATTCGATTCCTTTACGAGGAACCGGGTCCGTAAATCGATTTCTTTTTTGAAGGATCGTCCCAGCTCTGGATACAGTCTATGTTTAAAATACTGTTGTCCGGTCTCGTCTTAAAAAAAATACTTCTTGAAGTGCTTAGATGTGTAAATGCTGTTTTAATATAAGTGCTTGTTCGCGAGTCTGTGATTCTTTCCCAAAGATCCTTTAATATACGGAATGTTCGGTCTTCTTGAATCTTATTAAAGTCGAAGTTTTTTGTCTTCTTCTTGTTCCAATTAAGATCGTTCTCAAAGGTGATGAACATAAGGTTATATGATTATTTTTTCTATGGAGCTTGGCCGCTCATAATTAATGGATGACCATCCAATTTTGTCGTGCTCATTACTCTAAGCCATACGTGTTATGTTTCCTCTTTAAAAATTAAACCAAATAGATTACATTTTTTTATTTAAATTTATAACTGAAACAATAAAAAAGAAAAATTGTTATTAAAAACTTTCCCAATGTTGAATAAAACTAGATATATTTAAAAAGTAATAATTTTTTTAAATTTCTTGACCACAAAAACCTTGAAAACCTTAATAAATTGAATGAAAATTTTCCCCTAACCACACATAAAATATGACCTGTCATCCCTTCCCGATATCGCTGAAAAAGTGTCGGTCACTCTTCTTAAGTATTACAAGTTTACCAAATTTGAAATTAATATCTCATTCCGTTCGGGTGTTATGGTGCCAATAGAGAGACGATACACTGGCAGACAGACCGACCGACAGATGAAAACCAACTTTTTACTACAATACTTTCCTTAGTGGGGGTAGTAAAAACGATTTTAAAAGGAAGTATGGCACTTTTTTAGGTGTTGTAAACTTGCTCATTATAATATATTTTTTTTACTTAACTTCCCAATGGACTAAACTAAACCTAAGTTATGTTTAAAAAATTAGTTATATATCTAAAAAACCCGTAATTAAAGAAAATATCCTCGTGCATAGATTTTCTGCTTAGGAATTTCTTAATTAATAAAAATTAAAACAGATTTGTTACTAAATAAATGCCGATGCTAGAGGTTATTTTTTATTTTTCTTATTAAATCCATAATTAAGGCACTGATTCTCGCTTGTAGTTTATTGCTCTCCCATAAAATTACCTTGCACTAATTTCCTGTACTCGTTGAACGTAATAATTGTTTTCTTTTGCAATATGCGAAAAAGGCACTACTTAGATCGAAATCTAGAAACTTTTTAATAAGCTATTGAATGTGTTCTTAAGTATCCAATTGCAAAAAGATATATAATTAAGGATAGAAATAAGATTATAACAGTTCTTAAGATGTATAGACTGATTTAGTGACCACTACGCAGTTTTTAAGACTAAATAAATTATAGTTTAAACAAAAATTAAAAAAAAACACGCTTTTATAGCAAACCGAAATTTTGAACCTGGTACTTCAAACATAAATAATCCAAAAAAGGTGCTGCTACCGCTTCTCCATATTAAGCTTGGACTAATGAAAAACTTTGTCAAAGCCATGGACAAAGAAGGTAGTGGTTTCCAGTACCTAAGAGAAATATTTCCTCAGCTAAGTGATGCAAAATTAAAAGAAGGCATATTTATTGGACCTCAGATAAGAAAGCTCTTAGATGATCTCCGTTTTCAAGATCAATTAAATGAAAAGGAATTGGCAGCTTGGACGTGTTTTGTAGGTGTAGTGAAAAGGTTTCTGGGCAACAAGAAAGCTGAAGACTATAAGAGAACAAGAAGAAAGATTTCACCAGGATATCAGGACGATGGAAACAAGATACCAGGGACGCTGGAACTCCTCTATGGCAACTACTGTTGGTTTTTAAAAAGAGATGATGCTACAAAACACAAAAGGAAAAAAGTGAACGTTTTTGTCGCTGTATCATATCTCGTGCAATATATTTTTTATTCACATAATAACCAATCCTCAGTAATATTTTTGCATAGATTCCACATGTTTTATATGTTTATAATTAATAAATATATTAGATTGTAAAAATATGTCGTCTTCTCTTTTTTCTCATTATAACAAAAAAAACTGTGCGAGTTACAGTAATTAGCTTATCATTTTCGGATTAAGGACTCTAAACTACTTTAAACAAACCTATTTTCATCAATGTTACTTTACAAAAATTTAAATTTGTTGACTTGTGTATTTACCATGTATTATATTTTAATTTTTTCTTACATTAATTAAATTTTTGACAACCATTGTGTTCTATCAGATTATAACAATCATAAGGCGTGCGTTAATATTTTTTTACCAGGTCAGATTTAAATAAAATGTATTTCCCAGATACTTTGAAACTGTACCAAATCCTTAAGTCTTTTTTTTCCAGATAGCCAGTGTTACTAAACAAAAAGTTACCCATCAGTAGTTGTTACCAATTTGACGTTAAGTTAACGACAATTCGTTACTGAGTCAAGTTTGCCTACAAGTTGTTGACAATCTACCACCGAAGATTGCATGGAAATTGTCAGCAACACTTCTAGTCAAATACCGTACAATTTACCGACAATAACTTGCACCGTAACTTTTTGAGACCAAGTTGTCCTCACGTTGTAAGAAATTTACTGCCAATTTTCCTGCAACTTATACTTGACAACTTTTCAGACAACATGACTATATACAATTTGCGGAGGTACATTCCTGGCTTATTGCCGTCCACGATGGCTATCTGGGTTAATTAGACTATAGAGGGCATGGGTATGCGTTAAAGGCCATTTACTTTTGACAAATGTCTTATTATTAAAATTTTAAAGTTTTATATTTTAATTATTTTTTTTTTGATATTAATTAAATTTTTGACAACCATTGTATTTTTAACAAAAGGGGTATTTTTTACATGTCATATTTTTGACAGACATTAGATTTATGACATAATTTAACAGAAATGTCCTGGGTTGTTATTTATTCGACATCGATATAATAATCGTGTTAGGATAAAATAAACCATTTAATGTACGCATTATCGATATTTTTTTGGTGCCTGCTTTTGGTTTTATTTTTAAAATATTTGCTTATAAAATATGTTAACAAAGCGCTTGATTTAAAAATCGTGTCGAATTGAAAAGCTTAATATTGTAACCTAAACTTCATTCAAGCCTAATTGGAAAACAGAAAAAAAAATAGGTTAATTCTGGAAAATAAGAAAATGCATATATGTACATATATATTTTTAAACATTCATTTTATTCGCCGATGGCTATCAATCTAGCAAAAAGCCAGTTAATTAGTGCAACGCTGTAATTAGGTCCAATGAGGGTTTCCAAGATTGTAAGATAATTCCAAAATGGTAAATTTTATATTCGCTTGCTTTAGTTTACGTTTTTCCCGTGAATCTTATAAATACGAATTAATATTATAGAGCTTAAATCAGTGGTTTCGATCTGTGACCATTAAAATTTCATAGAAAAGCAATCCGTTCTAAAGACCTGCCATGGACGACCAAACCGATAGTTCAGCCAGTTCAAAGACCCACCTGCAAAACGATAGTAAAACTTTAATGCAAAAGCCGAATTAAAATCTCCCAATCTGCACTTTTAGTTATACAATAGGTTTAGGAAACTGTAGTGCTGACACAGTTTTGGAAAGTAGTAGCATGAAATATTGTTTCGTAACATTCTTCCTATCGTATCAAAAACACTTTATAAATTTTAATTTCTTTTAACTTGATGCCATTTCAAAAAAGGATATAAATATAAGTCGATATACTTCATTTTCGAAACACGAAGTTTGATATAGATATATAATTCTATAATAGTTACAGAATTATTTTAGTCTATATTTGAAACAATATTAAGAGTGCATTTACGCTACACCTTAGGGGTCGGGCGAAATTACGCGGAGACGGTGGGCGTAGACCAAAAAACTCCCACTACCACAATTTTTGTATAGCCGCATTAAAAATATTATATGTTATTTATGTTCTTCCAAATTCGGTGTATCGATGCGATGTTGTTTCCGATTGCAAGACTACAGGAGATAACGTTTTTCGGTAACTATTTTTCACTTAAATGACATAAATTATACACCATTTTAAAGGTAAGGAAATAATCTATGCCTCTGCTGTAACGTATTTTTAGAAATATGAGTCGAGTTAATAGAAAATAGTCTCTAAACATAACCGATTTTAGGGTGACTTTCACTCAAGGAAATATTAAAAACTAAATCCAAATTTAAAAAACTATTACAGCGGAAGCCTAGATTTAAGTGTTGGCTTTCATATAGTTTTTAAAAATTATCGATAACTTATACCGTTTTTGAGAAAAACATTATGCCCCAAACCCCAAATTGGATCCAATTTTCGGGGCGCGAATGGACTCTTAAAAGGATTGTAGGTATGTTCTATAGTTTAGTGGTGGATTCATATATATTTCAGTATATTTTCTTTGGGATTGTTTGCCTTGTAATTTTTTAGAAAATGGGACCACTTAGGTCCAGGTCCCGGGGTATAACGAACTGAGCCTGCTCAGCCCAATTGACCCCTATGAACTTGCAGATCGCCCGCAACAAAAAGAAGAAAAACCCCCCAAAAAATAAAAAACACTAATCTACGTTTTGGTGCCAAGTCGGCCATCGTTGCCAAGATAAAATTAAAAAATATATAAAATTGAAACTAAATGTTTTAAAAAAATGTTGGTTTAAAAAGTTAGGAAATTCTCAAAAAGACAAAAAAAGTGGTGTGGTGTGTTAATTGATTTTAAGTTTACCTGAAATTACTTTATTTAAATTAACAGATATTGATGCTACACATTAATCTTCATTTATTAATATAAATGCACTTTCTTTAATTTTACGTTTTTTTGAACAAGTTTCCTTTACTATAATACTAGAAGCATTACAGTTTATTATGTGGTTGTTATCAAATATGCGTGTTGACAGATTTTTGATTAGTGGATTTTTAGGTTTTCAATGTATATTCTATGTTCTTTCATAAATTTGGCTAATAGTCTGGAAGTTTCACCTATATAAAATAATTTATAACATTCACAAGGGATCTTATAAACATTTTTTGTAAGGCAAGCAATCTCAAAAAAAATATTAAAAGGATATTTTAAAAGTTTTATTTTAAATGCCATGGTTATGGCAGATTGTTTATTCGTTCAAATTAGTTGGTCTAAGGGACCTTGGCGGATTCCAGATCGTTGCTTTTAATATAATTACGGCTTTTGACCTGGATGCACTCCTGCAAACTTCCTTTCTACGGTCTTCCACTGTAAGTTTGTTTTTGGCTCTACAATTTCCAAATTAATGTTAGGGTATCCCAAGAAGTATTTCTCCTCTTTTAACCTGTATTCTTTAAAGATATGTCCTCAAATAAGACTCCGTTTAGAATATTGTTCCGATGTCTGGAGAATGGCGTCTCCTATAACTCTTACCATTCTTGATTCGATCCAAAGAAGGACCTTTCGCACTATTAATGATCCCAGTCTTACAAAAAAGCTCTCTTCGTTTTCCCACCGACGACATGTGCAGGCATCCCTTCACAACCCACTGGACAAGCTCCGAACATCTTATTTTTTTGTTCTTTTATCCTTAGGGTTTCTGAGCTGTGAAACCTACTGTTTTTGGCGATTTTTTCTTCTGTAAATCTTGTGTTAATAAATTACTTTAATTAAGACAGCAGTATGTTCGTACTTACTCCTTTAGCCTTCGTGGACTATCAAAAAAAACACATATTTTAACCAGTGGCGGCTCAAAGATTTTTTTTTTTAATTTTATTTAAAAAGTAAAACATGGGACCCAAACCAAGTATATACCATGTGGCTATTGGTATAGGCAAGAGGAACACTTTGGTAAAGAAAATTTTCCCAAAAAAATCAACTTGTTTTTGCAAATTCCAAAATGAAAATTCCCTTTACCAAAGTGTTCCCTTTAAGGCCAAGAGCATCTGGTATATATTTGGTGCGGGTCTCATGTCTCACTTTTTGGGTCAAAAATTTTAAAAATCCTAGAGCCTCCCCAGATTTCAACTGATCTGCACGCAATAAGTCTGCGCAAACCGAGATGATCTAACTGGAACTGACCAGAAACCGTATTTATTTTTATATTTTGATGTCCACGACTACCATATAATAATAATAATAATAATAATAATAATAATAGCTTTATTGCCCAACAAGTACCCATGTACAGAGAAATATAAATAAAAAATAAAAATAACTTATGAAACATAAACAATACAATAAATTAACATAAAAATGATTTGGTAAGTAACACATACAAAAAACAATCAAAATAACTTTAACTGACCACATCTGATTCTTCGTTTTAATTTATTAAGAGTACAATTAAAAATATCACAACCATTTAAAATTATATTAAAACTGGAACACATAAAATTAATCGGCGATTTTACCATAACATTAGTTCGAGCTCTTTCACACATAAATGTAACATAATTTCTAGCATTTAGTCTAGAAACAAAGATATTTATCCGATTCAGCACCTCAAGACAATCAACTCCACCGCGCAGTAATTTAAACAAAAATGTTATGGAGGCACTCATCCTCCGCAGTTCTAAGCTTATAGCTAGCGCTATATTTTTGCAACAAAACACGGTAATCTGAACCACGCTCTGGATAAACACCTTCTACCTTAAAAGTTAAATATTTTAGAAACCTCTTCTGGACTCTATGTATCTGATTTATATGACAATTATAGTAAGGATTTCAAATTAATGAAGCATATTCAAGTTTTGAACGCACGTAAGTACAATACAAGAGCTTTAGAACTCGTTGATCGTTAAAATTTCTACTAGCAAGCGGGTAGGACACTAGCCAAGTGTCCGACACGCCGCAAGAATCATCTGATTGATGTGATCAACAAAACTTAATTTAGTATCAAATATAACTCCCAGATCTTTAAGTGAACCAGTTCTCTCTAAAACCACCCCCGATATGGAATAGGGATACTGAAAAGAATGCTGTTTACGAGTGTAAGTCATTACTTTACACTTAGCTGTATTAAGACTGAGTCTGTTTTCCTCGCACCACCTCTGAATAATATTTAATTGTTGTTGTAATAGTACACAATCATCATGTGTTTCAATGGGTAAGAATACTTTAAGGTCATCTGCAAAAAGTAACTTTTCACACTCGATAACTTGACACAAATCGTTAATAAAAAGCAAAAACAATAAAGGCGCTAGGTTTGAACCCTGAGGGACACCCGATGTTGCAATATATTCATCTGATTTGTACCCATTATCAAAGGCCTTGGCAAAATCCGTATAGACTACATCCACCTGTCCTTGCTTGTCCAAGATTTTGGACAGTAATTGCGTTAATAAACATGCCATATTAGAAACAGCTGAACACCATGTTGTTCTAAAACAATATATGCGCGAACTGGCAGGCTGATTCGCCCATAAAGAAAAGGACCTTGCAAAATTGCTAAGTATGGAAACAGATCGATAATTAGTAATTTGATTGCGTTCACCATTTTTTAAAATGGCACATACTTTTGCTTGCTTCCATAACTTAGGCATCGTGGATGTTTTAATCCGGACTATTTAAAGCCAAATAAATCTAGTTGCTGTAATAGTCAAAGCTTTAAAATCAGTGGTATGGGAAAAGTATTAAAAGTATATTATAACGCAGCAACCCAACTTCATAAACACGTAGTAACATTGGTTTAAAAATCACCTGTAACACGATCCGTCCATAAAATAAGTGGTCTTAATGCTTTAAGGCTTCTAATATTACAACCTTTATCGATTTTTGGCCCGCTATGTATTAAACAAACTCACTGATTATGGAAAAGTATCAAGCACTGATAAATTATGACCGTTTTTACATTTTTGCATAATGTTTACTTCAGGGTCCTGATTGATGGTCACGATGGCCGGCCACCCAACAGGCCTCTAAAGTCGTTATGTTTCTTTTAAAACATACCCTATACCCTATACATATATAAAATAGTAAAATTGACAGCAACACAACACAAACCAGAACCGTACTAATCGGTTTTCGTTTTTCAGTGAGATGCGTCGACAAGGCTCGACGCATTTTATTTGCCGATCGGTCGCACCCAGAGAAAAGGGAAGAGAATGCCTAATTCCAGAGTGGCACAATTTGAATTAGAGGTTTCGAGATTTCGTGTTATCGCACTACATACAACTCAGAGCTGGGTAGGAATCGAATCCTTTTAGAATCGAATCCAGGAATTAATTCATTTTTTAAAGGATCCAAAGGCTGGAATCGATTACTTTTTAAAAATAGGATCCGTGATCCGGATTCATTGTATAATTTTAAAATGATCCGACAATGATTCCTTTTTAAAAGAATTCGATTTCAAAAAGAAATCGATTCCTTATATTTCTAATTTGAGACAAATACCAAAATCCGCCATTTTGAATACGCCACCTCAACTTTTCAAATTTTCACTCAAAATTCTTAGCTTCCAAATTTTGACCTAGCCTCCATAAAATCCTTATATCCCAAATCTGAGGCAAATTGGTTTATAAATGCCAAAATCCGCCATTTTAAATTTCCAAATTTTTTACCTAAGATTCCTAATCAGCATCACATTGATTTTCGGAAATTAAGATAAAGAATTTTAATACTTCTGCCTATTAAGGTCTAATAAGGATACACATGTGATTTTTAACTAAAATATGTTGTTTTTAGGTCCGGAGAAACAACATTTAAATGAAACGTTTTTTTTTTCGTTACCATAGAATGTATATTGAATGAATATTCAAAAACGGGCATACATTTTACTTGCATTTATGTTAAAAGTTCTGATTGCTCGATATACATAATTTATGTTATCCTTGAGATAACCTTGAGGTACTTTTAAATGGGACATTTAATTATTTCTTTAGGGTGTCATCCAAAAATGAAAATTAAAAATTTTAATACAGCAAAGAAATTATTAAACGTTACTGGTGAAACTTCCTGTAAAATTACAATAAGATGTTCCATTTATTTGTAAGTCGCTTGAGGTTATCTTAAGAATCACATTTAAAATCCTTATGAAAGAAAATCTAGCATCGCAGGTTTTGAAATACAGTTCAAAAAATATTACATTTAAGGGTGGATTCATATTGATCTTAGAAATAACATTTAAATTTGAAGAATATTTATCAAGAACCAATTTGGCCAAAGGTTACAAAGTTTAAAATAAGGCTAAAATTATATATCGCGGTTCGGGCTTCGTGCTAAAATCTTTGACGCTTGATTAATCACCTGGATTATGTAGTATCATTCGTATCATAGTTACCATTTGTAGGTATAACATCTAAAAATGATCCGGATTTGTGATCCAATAAATAGGAATCGATTCCCTGGATTCAATTCCTTTTTTCCTTAAAAAAGGAATCGTGATTCGTATTGGTGATTCGATTCCCTTACGAGGATCCGGATCCGTGAATCGATTCCTTTTTTGAAGGATCCGTCCCAGCAATGTGCGTGAAACGAAATCCCGATAAGAAATGCTATGTCAAGTTAACAGCCGGACTGAATAAAGTGCGTAAGATATTGCCCTGAACCACACGCAAAATTATTACAATGGAAGTGCGTACTGATATTATTAAATATAAACCCATACTTTCAAGCCAACTCGTGTTTTTAAACAACTCCAAAAAAAAATCAAATAAATATTTGTCGGGCCGGATCGGTCGCTTAACGCATCACAAGTCGCATGTTTGTGCCATTTCTTAATGGGTACGACAATTATTGTTTCTCTCCCCTTCTCACTGGTCGTACCCGTCAACCCGGCACCCCGTTATACTTATCAACCCTGGCAGATGATAAATAGGCGAATTTTTGTTGCACTTGCATTATCTTGATTTATATTATGGGGTCTCTCTGTGCTAGCATAACTTACCGAAATTTAGTTTAATTAGAAACCTTTCATTTAAATGATAAGTTTAAATACATTTTGACTAAAGATGATTGTTGTGTTTAATAATAGTCATGCCGAAGGGCGCCTTTAGCTTGGGGTTGGTTGCCAAACCATCTCGGGGGTGGAAATTTTTAAAAATATTTTTTGACCACAAAAATCGATAGAAAAATGATTTCTAAGCTAAAAATGTTGTATGCATTTCTTTTTGTAAAATGCATACTTTTCGAGTTATTCGCGATCGAAAGTCGGCATTTTTCGTCAATAAAATCAACGTTTTTAATCGTTTTTTTTTTGCAAATAACTAAATAAAATAAGTATCCATTTTATTAAAACATCGCTACAAAATTGTAGCTTTAAAAAATAAATAAAGTGGTTTTTTTTGTAATTGCTGTGGGACCAGTTGTGATTTGTTAAAGCTTAGCTGTTATTTATTAAACACAAAATTTCAGAGTTTTAAAGGCAAACAACGCAAAATCGTATTTTTCGAGGAAAATTAATAATAGCTTTGTTCGCGGGTCCAATTCCGAACCGGTTCAGGGGCTATTCGCATGCGCAATATAAATCGCGTCGTTCGCGGTAACACAATTCTGAATTTTTAGTAACAGTTCAGCGTTCGCGGATAACATCGGATTGGTTCGTTACTGATTCAGAATCGGTTCTTGTAGTCCCCGAATTTTTGATGGGATTAAAAGTTCGGTTCTGCTGTTCATGCGCAATATCAACATTTCGTCACTTTTGCTGTTTGTTGGTTTGAGGTGAATCTTAAGAATTTTGCCCTTTTTAGTTAACCTTAATTCCTATTTAATTTAATTGGAAGTATAAATCGATCCATACAAACCTGTTACTTAAAGTTCTTAATTTTCTTTGATTCTTAGTTTAGTTTATCTTGATTGTGGATTATAAAGCACTAATATAGTTGTTTATAAATTGATAGAAATAGTAAGTTTATTTATTTCAAATTTAAACCCTTTTTCAAATAAGTAATTACATATTAGTTACTACGTGCGGATTTATCCATTATTTATGACTAGGTATTTTATTTCTTCTGGTGCCAGTGCCAACAGAAACAAAAGCAAAATAAAAACATTTATTAATAAATTAATTAAAACAAACTTGGTAAAGTCAGGTTAGGTTAAACAGTCAGCTGTTGGAGAAATTCGATTGAAATCCGCGCCGTTCGCGGTAAATAAAAATCCGGAACCGGTATATAATTAGACATGCGCCTAAAGACAATCCTGAACGGTTCAATTCTAGTTCGGAATCGGTTCTTAACGTGACCCGCGAACAAAGCTATTAACTTCTTTAAAGTATTTGCAAAGACTTTTTTTAGAAGCAAAAGGTATGTATCATAAAAGTTTAATGTGTTATGATTAAAATAAGGTTAGACCAAAATTTTTTGAGTTCAAAAATCTTTGAAAACAACCCCATAATTACCACCCTAATTAAAATGAGTCGTAGCCCCCTTTTTTAATTCTTTTTTTCTATATATCATAAATGCATTCTAAAATTTTAACCGCTTTAAATTGCTTAATTTTGAAAACAATGGAGCTGCAAGTGAAAATAACATTTCAGAATTTTAATAAAAAATGACTTTTTTTTAAATAACTCGAAAACTAAGGGAGATACGTAAAAATTACTAAGGTATCAAATTGTAGCTTTTTGAATAAAACATATTTTGCTTTTTTTTAATTTACTGCATGACGGAAATTAAGTGAGATATCAACGTTTAAAGCTTGTGTGTATAGACGAGCACTACCTTGTTTCAGCCCTTTAAACTCACCCCTTTAAAAAAGTCAGGGTGTTAAATAGTTTTAATATATAGGACCTTATAGCTCTTAAAAAAGACCAACAAAATGGTTTGTTACAGGACTTTTGATCACAAAAACTGAAGGAGTTATGCTTAGGAAGACATATTTTGGAGCATTCTGCATTACATTGTAAGATTGTAAGGGGTGGGCTTTTAAGGATTAAAAAATTATAGAATTAAATTAGTAATACTTTAGAGCAGTCACATCTTTTAATTATAACTCTGTGACAATATGGTAATTTTTCTAGAGTAAACAATTTTTTTTATTAAATCAAAATAAGGGTTGACTTTCAAGGATTGAAATATATTCAATAATGTTTCAAAGAATTAAATACTTATTTTTCAATTTATAAGAGCCTAATTTTATGTGACTTAAGCTTTAATATAAAAGTTTTAAAGGTCTTTGCAATAAGGGGTAGTTTTCAGTCCTAAAAAATTAAAAAGCGACCTTTAGCATAATGGAGATTTTGAAGAGGAGGGTAAGTTAAGCTTAATCCCAAATTTTCATGCAAAACACTGTAATAATATATACATTTTTTAGAGTAAATAATTTTTTTAATCATAATAAGGGTTTATTTTTAAGGGCTAAAATATTTCAAATAATGTTTCAAAGAAACAAAATACTACTTTTTAACTTATTTCAGTCAAATTTTACTCAACTTAAGCTTTTATGTATAGTTTTATAGGTTTTAGCAATAAAGGGTAGTTTTTACCCCTAAAAATAAAGAGCGCCCATCGGCATAATATAGATTTTGAAGAGAAGGGTAAGTTAAGCTTAATCCCAAATTTTTATGCAAATCTATGCATTTTGAAAAAATTGCCAGGTTTTGCACTTTTTTCAGCTTTGTTTTCTAGGCTATAATTTTTAGGTTTGGATTTGTATATCTAATTAATGGGCAGACTCTGTTAGGTCTCCTCTGACCCTGCACAACCTTTCGCCATACACGCGTAGAAAAGGTACTTCTACTGTACCTTAAGACTTATTTTCTGCTGACATTCAGAATAACGTCTTACGAGAAAGGGGCAAATTTCGGTAATTCACAGCCCATTCATAATCTTCCTATAGTTGATACGAAAATCACGAATTATTTAAGATACTCAATGCAAAACTATGTAAAATCGTAACCATGATTAGAAAATTCGATTAAAGGTTTGATTTAGAAAAATCCCGTTACCAAAATGGTAGTCGATCGTATGTAAGTAAGGGCAATTTTGCAATGATATTGTCTGTGCAGTTACATATTTGATTGTTTTAAATTCTTTTGGTAGAAAGAAATTACTCCTGCTAAGAACTACAGTATTTCTTTTGTATTTGTTTTATAAAAATGTATTGTTCTAAAATGAACATTTTGTGTTAGAATATTTTAATAGAATATTTTATTTATTCGGAATATAATAATCTCAACCTAAAAAATATTTATTTTGAAATTTTTTAAAATATATTAATTTCCAAACCTGAAAACACGAACACTTAGCAAATTATTTGATAATTTATTTTTTTTTAGGTTTTTACTTATAATATGAAAGAAACAAAAGTAAAACTTACCTATCGCTGCCTCCATGCGGACTTTTAACAAGTTTAACAGCAAACAAAAACTGGATGGCGCACACTAAGAGACAACATAAATTAAGAGACAACGTTAAAGCACATAACGCTAAAGTCACTTCGTAAACCACTACATATTCCTCGGCTGTAATCACCGTCAGTTGTTCGGCACGTAAAAGTTCCCTAATGTCGTTCGCTGTCACTGGAGAAATTTTTAGTAGAAAAATTAACGATAATAAAGCTAAAAGAAGGCTAACTAGACACAGCAGTCCCAAACTAACTAACATTTCTTTCACACCAACTTGTTTTGATTTAGCTATAAATTTGTTGACGGTACTTTGGTTTCGTATCCTAGAAATATTGAGGCCTCCATTGAGAACCTTGTTTCCTGGAGGTAGTACCGCCGCATTGCTATAAATCGAATGCTTCGAGTTGTCCAAATTGGGGGTGCAATTGTGGAGTTGCGAAAGTTGCGATGCGTTTAGTGGGTACTGCTGAATCGATATTCTCGAACTGTTTGCGTTTGGAGAGCGGAACCTGTGGGGCTGTGGATCCCTAGGCTCCATTATTATGGAACTATCTGGACGGGAGCCTCGGTTTGCGACACCTAAAATAATAGAGATTTCTATTAAATATTTCACCGTTTTTTAGTAGCTCTATCTTTACGTGGGCAACTTATTAAAAACAAATAATCCCTAAGCAGATACTTAGTGACAAAAAACGGTAAACACCTAATTTTTGGCCACATTTGTAGTTTAATATTTAAAGAGTTTGATTTAAAGTGCTTTATTTAACAGACAATTGCCTCGAATGCAAAGACTTGATCATATTCGTCAGGTTGGTAACTTTTCTAATATTCTAGAAATGTTTTTTTGGAGCTTTAACATAGCCATTCTTGGGCGTATTACCTAAAAGTTTATTCTCCTTTAGAAAAGCCCCTTTAGCTGTTTCAGCTATATCAGTGCTGTGCCCCCCACCCCTACACAAAAGTCGCACCTACCTCGCTATTTTTCAAATTTCAATGTCTATTTATCAAAAATGGCAAAAAAATTATATTTCATTACAATTTTGAGAACTTTATTATTTGTTTTAAAGTGTTATCGTGTTTCCAGTAGCATTTTGAGTACCCCTTTAATTTTTAAAAATTAGTTTTGAATGACCCTCTATTACACCATACGCTTTGTATATTTTCTAAAGAAATATAATCGCAGTTATTACAAAACGACTTCAATAAAATATGCCTTTTAAATGTCACCGCAGTGTTAAAACTGTAGATCAAGCATTTACCATTTTTAATTGGAGCTTTAAACTGGGAAGGCAATCTATTTAACACAGATTCTTAGATATTTATTTACTTAGAATTTTAAATAAATTTGTATAGAATTAATACAGGGTGTTCCATTTTCGACACTTTAGTGGGGTATTTACGTAATTGTTAGTGCTATGTCAAACTTAAAATGGTAAAATGAAAATTTAAAAATTTTCGCTCGCTCAAGAGATCCGGGAAAAATAAAAACATTGTCAACTTCAGAATGACCCTATATATTCTTAGTTAAAAGAGATACAGAAAAATGTTTTTACAAAAGTTTCTTTATAATGATTGTTGAATAATCTCCCGATTTCAGGACGAGTATACAGGGTCAGGTAAAAAAGTTATCGGACCTAACTTCATTTTTTTTAACTAGAACACCCTGTATGTTTTAATCTAAAAAGATGGCATATTAAATTCTCTTTTCAAAAATATAATACACCATGGATGATATTGGTTTTTCTATGCGATTTATTTAAACTTTATTACTTTAAACCACAGTAGGCTATGAAACAAAAGCTAAAATTCTGGAAACAAAACTATGTTAACATTCTAATTGTTATTAAGATTTAAAGTCAGTTTCATTTTTACATATTAATTTTTGGTAATGATTTATTAACATTTTAACAAAATTGATAAAACTTCAGTTTACACTGAAAGTGGAAAAAACATGGGACATATAGACATGTATACATATTCCGACGACTAGAACATAATTTAAAAACATACGGCTCTTTTACAAAGCCGAGATCAAAAACTTATAATAAAGAAGTCAAGGAAAATGAAGAAATAGGCGTGTTGAGATTTGTCGAGGCCCATAATCAGGTAAGAATAGTATATCCTGTGATAGTTTCCAATAGTTGTAGCTTAACTTTTATTGAATTGAAAACTCCTTTAAACGCGTTTGGCACTTTTTGTGGGTATTGAATGAGACTGAACTGTCTGACTCGGCTATGCAACGCTCATGATGCCGTTGGAAAAAAAGCCAGATACTAAAATATGACCAAATGCATAGTGTATTTGCTTTTTATGGATCGATTTTTTTATCGTCTTGAATTTGAAATTTGCGGATGTTAAATTGTAAAAGGTTCATAGGGATTCTCGTATTGGTGAAGTTTTCACTCCTGTCGTCTTAAGCACACAACCCATTTTATTCTCTAAAATCACTTTGAAATTTTAGGAACAAAAATCTACCTCCGTCAGAAAAACACAAACTGAAACTGGAGTTTGAAAATCTGAGGCCCAAAGAATTTTCATGTCCACAGGATATTTTCCTTATGTTGTTAATATTACACAGAAAAAACACCATAATATATTAAATAACAAGGCTTTGATTGTTGAAATGATTTAATAAAAGTTAAAGTTTATTTAATTAATTATGTTTGGGACAATTGAGAAGAAATATTTGATGCTATTACAAGTATTATATTCAGACCATATCAAAATAGTATTAAGTTAAAATATCTTGTTATTATGTAAATGATTCTATATATTTAAAACTAAGGGAAATCTGTACTTCCTTTAAAATCACAGAAATTGTGTTTAAAGCTTATGTAACCCAGGAAAAATTAGCAATGTTTATTGCAATGGAAACTTAACTTAGGTTAAATTAAAAGTGTCGTACGGTGAATACCAATATTCCCTTCGCCTTAAACAATCCTGTGATTGGCACAATATTGTGACCATGATTTCAATGCGGCGTATATTCAATTTAACGATAGCTAAAATTATAAACAACGTTCCACCTTCATATCGATATTCGGGAACTTCGGCGCTGGCTGAACTGAACGACAACAGGTTCAGGGTTCAAATCAATGGTTAAATGTCAATGCTTGTGTAGATCCTAATTATTCTGTCTTTAGTAAGTATATCTATTAATAAAATGAATAACTTGCTGGTTTCCTGGGGGTTTAACTCCTTGATACAAGTATAAATAAATATCTGGACATACTCCAATCAAACCTTTTGATGTCCTTGATGATGTTCTTTTAAATGAAGTATTAAAGATTTATTTTCAACAAGATGGCGCTCCTACCCATAATGCTCTTCGGATAAGAGAGTATTTAAATACTTACCATAGAAACCGTTGGATAGGAACACATGGACCTATAAGGAGGTCACCACGATCTCCGGATCTACCACCCCTAGATTTTTTTCTTTGGGGAGTGTTGGAAAATAAAATTTATAAAGAAGTCATTTTAACCCTACAATAACTTGATCAAAAAATCAAAAAATTCATGAGGCCTTTGCAGAAATAAAACCCTTACACCTTATAAATGCCTTAAAGTCCGTTCGAAAAAAAAAATCATGAGTGCATTGAAAACAACGGAGGTGCTTTCGAAAATTTGCGATGATTTTCGTTATTTTTTCCCTTAATCAATTTTTTATTTTGTTTCAAAGTTTCTATATTTTTTTAACTTTCTTGTGTCAACTATTTCTTCTATTTGTATGTTAAAATGGTGTTTTCCTGTTTCGTACACTTGCGTTTCGTACACTTCAGAAATTTACCTAAAATATTCTTGTTTCGTACACTGAATTATTTAATCAATTTTATGCTTCTCGTTTCGTACACCGACCATTGTGACGACCCAAGTAACCAATCAAATATATACCATATTGAAAATTATTAAAATTTTGTTAATAACTTCTATATAGAAATAATTTAGACAAATTCAAAAGCCCTTAGTTCTGGTCGGTCATGGTTAGTTCTGGTTAGTTAAAGCGAATTTTTATTTTTTCCAATTATATTTCACACGTAATAAATCACTAAAAGTGGGAACAGTAAACTTTTCCGTTGAGGCCGCAATTTTGCCATGGCCTAATCAAACGTAGGGATAATTTAGACAAATTCAAAAGCCCTTAGTTCTGGTAGGTCATAATTAGTTATGGTTAGTTAAAGCGGCTTTTTATTTTCCCCAATTACATTTCAGACGTGATAAATCACTAAAAGTAAGAACAGTAAACTTTTCTGTTTAGGTATAGAGGTAAAACATATATTATTATTAGATTATTTTAATATCAATATTATCCAAATAAATATTTTATATCTGCGTCTAAATATGTGAGCAATAAATGTTTTAATATTTAGTTATAAAATTAGTTTTAATTAATTTTATTATATTTTATGAACCATAAGAGACAGGAACCTATCTCAGCTTTTGGTGAATGAAACGAGATGTCGAAAACTGAATTAATTTTGTGTACGAAATAAGAATTATTGGGAGAAATTTTTGAGGTGTACGAAACGCGAGTGTACGAAACAAAAATAAATCTTTAATATATATTGTGTAATGTCTTTCCAACTACAATGTCAACATAATTTTGTTTCTAGAACATTAGCTTTTGTTTCATAGCCTAATGGGGTTTAAAGTTATAAAGCTTAAATAAATCGCATAGAAAATCAATGTTATATTTTTAAAAAGAGAATTTAATATGCTATCTTTTTAGATAAAAATGAACAAGTCCATTAAAAAAATGAGGTAAGATCCGATAACTTTTTTTACCCGACCCCGTATACTTATTCTGAAAACGGTACATTATTTTACAATCATTATAAAGAAACTTTTGTATAAAACATTTTTCTATGTCTCTTTTAACTAAGAATATAAAAAAATTGACAATTTTTTCATATTCCCCGTATCCCTTAGGCTAGCGAAAATTTTCAAATTTTGATTTTACCATTTTAAGTTTGACCCAAAAGAGCTCATGATGCCTTTATTCCTTTTTTAATAGCACCAACAATTACGGAAATACCCTATAAATTGTCAAAAATGAGACACCCTGTACATCTAGGTAAACAGGTAAAAAGAACAAGGAAATCATATTAATAACTTATTTTTAAAGAATATTTTTAATACGATATTGAAGGCCAACTCCATTCCAATCCAACAGGTATAAGGCATAAAAAATAGCCAAATTATTTTGCGGTGAGCTTTATATCATACTAATTTTACCTTTTAGAATATTACGTAGGTTTTAACAAGAGTAACCAATAATTTATAATAGAATATACCGAGTTTTAAAAAAGCCGACCACATGACCTAGTGAGTAAGTATAAGCAGAAATATCCAACTGCTCGGTTGAGAGATGCTTCGGTGGGAGAAGGTTCCCATACTTGTGAGGAGGCGCTAATGTAAATCACACTTGCTAATCGATAGGTTACTGTAATTAGGTAATATTTAATAGCTCAAAAGTAAAGTGGGGACAGAAGTCGATTGAGATGGTGTTCGAACGCTTCCCTAATAAAAAATTTCGTGGAAAAACTCCCCAAAAACAAAATTCATAAAGCGCAAAGTCATCGAAATGACAAATTTACCGAAAACTAGTCTTCTAAATTAATATATGATCATTAAATATACATTTTTTTACAGCACACAATTACATATTTTATTTGAATAAAACAATAATAAACCAATTTTATACCCAATTCAAATAATAAACAGATTAAAAAAAAACAGGCGCCCATTTTTTGTATTAAAAGGTTTAAGTGTATAAATTATAATTATCTCTGGTTGGTTCTTGATTAGTGGCATATTATTTGGACATAAATATCGTTAATATTATTATTTTAATATTTAAAAAATTATAATGCATTTGATCGTTGGGTAAATTGTTATTTCAATTTGTTGTTAAATAATCGCCAAACCGACCAGTTGGTTTTATCCAGTGCCATAAAACGTAAAAATAAAATTGTTTAAAATATTCTTCCTTTGGTAAATTATCTTGGATAAATTGCTTTTGGTGAACTGACCTAGAACCATTAGGATAACTAGTGACCTTGATTTTGATAGAAAAACGACAAGCTGTTGTCCCATTCATATTGGAAACCAAGACTCGAACCATGTTGGTGACCATGTTGTGTATGGTTCGTATTTCACGTTAAACTTTAGGTTTCATTTAATTAACATTATCAAGATGTTAATGAGGTTAGTTCCAAAAAAAAATATTTGTGCAATGCCCGTGCTGCATGGTGGAACCTTCGAATTTTCTAAAAGGTGCCATAAAATGCAATATCTGCATGTTTCCGTACATTGTTGACGAAACTGGGAAAAAACTGTTAAATATAATATAAAAACCCGGTACCCGCCTGACCTAGTACTTAGTTTTCGTAACATAAACAGTGAAACCTGGTTAAGTGGGACCTGGATAAGTGAGAAACCTCTATTATTGAGAATCACAATGAGGTCCCGGCACTTCTTTATCGAATTATCTCTGTTAATGGGACTATTCGAACCTGGTTAAATGAGATTTGATTTCTAGGATTTTTTCGATGTTAACCTCTATAAATGGGACTCTGTAGCTCAATCCCTTGTATAAATGAAACATTTTATCAATTTTTGCGCAGTATATACCTACATTTAATTCATAAAATACGCATTTTTATTAACATTTGATGACCTCTATAAGCGGGGGCCTCTGTAAATAAGACAACTATTTTAAACCTGTCCAATTGGAAAACTGGATAAATGAAAACCTCTTAAAATGGTACAAAATCCTTGGTCCCTTGAAATCCCAATTAACCAGGTTTCACTGTATAAGAAAAAACAGATTTTGATTTTCGAGCTAACGGGTTTTAAAAATGCCATCGACACAAAGAATATGAAACAAAAATAAAAATATTGGGTAAAATTTGTTTTTTTATAGTGCGTTTAAGTTCATGGTAAAACAAGGCCAAGTTTAATTTTTATGTAAATAATAAAAGAGAAAAATAGTTAATAAAAATCTAGATAAAGAATGATTAACCTAACTCATTTTAAATAAATCTGGATATATTATGAAACTAATATAATTTTTAATCTCTTGAACCCCAAAAAAACACAACTTAATAAGTATACGCGAATTTTTTCTCTTAATCCCCTTTAGAGCTCTCTTTTTACAACTACTATAGGTCTGGACACCAAATCACCCACAAAGTTAGCTAATTTTGAAAGTGAAAAGAAATAAAAATGATTAAAGAATCACATAAAACATCAACCTTCACCCGTCTCTTTTTTTGAGGCGATATCGCATCTCTTAAAGTATTACCAATGATCGATATACTATATATTTTTGGTATTACTCAGAAACCAGATTTAAAATTAATATTTAATTTCCTTTAAACCTTCGGGAGTTATGGCATCAAAAAACACACAGATCAACAAACAGAAATAGGAAACCATGTTTTTCGTAATCTAGGGGCCTTAAAACAGAAAGATCTGCAAAAACTCAAAGTGCAATTTTTTCGTAATTACAAAATTTAGTAGTGGTAGTTTGCTAGGTATAATATTAAAAAAAGAAAACTTAATCCATCGTCTTGGTTTAGAAACATATGGACTTAGAGTTTATTTTATTGCTCGGGTAGTTCATCCTCTTTTCGTGTTTTGAGAATTTTTAAGCCATTAACCAAATCGCAATTTAATATATTCCACTTTTAAAATAGGATTATAAAAATCTACGGGGCATTATTATGAAATAATGTAAATAAACCGTAAATATTTTAATTTTATAAAATACAATTTGCTTGTATAATAGTATTTTTACGTATAACTGCGAGCTTATATCCCGCATTGGTGATCATTGAAATTAATACCTAAATAATAATAATTAATTAATTAATAATTAATTAATAAACGCGGTGTGGTGTGTATATATAAGTGCAGCAAATATCATTTTTACACTATTCTAAGTATCAAGACATGTTAAACATCAAAGTAATGTGGAGGACGATGAAGTGGTTCAAAAAGGCACTTGCATAAATGCTTTAGTTTCAGAAACCTCCGAAGCAATATCAACATACAATGCCAGAGCATCTAATAAAGGACATCAGTATATACACTGATTTAAGAAATATTTCGGAATATTCACAAAATATCAAGTTATTTGAAAGGTTGTAAAGATAATTGTAGATGGGTCTACAAGATACTGTAGACTAAAAAAGCACATAAGCAGGATAAAGAAACTGAATAACAATTTAAAGCATTTGTCAAAGAATTAAAATACTTAGAAGTGTTAGTGTATTATGGAGACACCAGTTTAAAGTCTTTAAATTTCACAAAAAAGATAGACTGATACGAGAAAATTTTATTAAAATGGCTTTTTAAATAGGCAAAACTGTCACTACTGACCACATAATATTCTCAGTGGATTGAGGCTTTCTTGAAACCGTGATTTCTGAATTATTAGGAGAAGTACCAAGGTACCATCAGCATAAGGTTGCAGCACTCCTGCAAAGAATGCGGAGATTGCTACCGATTGATTGTTAAGATAATCAATTTTCTAATCGTTGAATGGGTACCCACAAACCGACAGAATGGCCGGCAAGATTCCCAGATATGACTCCAAGGGGTTATTTGTTAGGTTGGTGTAGTTGTGTGTGTAGGTTGTAATTAGCAATTTTTGTACCTTAAAATATTTGCTAATAAAAACGCGTTAGTAAAAATCTAGGCGCACGGTAGTGCGCCTGACGCACACAGTTTTTATAATACATGGAAGGTTTCAGCGTATTATTCCCTATCATACCTTCGGTATTGTTCTACATAAAGGTATGATATTTTGTATAGAAAGTCACAAAAGTATTTTAATTAGTTTTAAAAAATTTGAGAAAGTTACGTCAAGTGGTTTCTGAGATATTTGATTTTGAAAATCGCTTATTTTACTACTGACTAATTGACTGACTGACTCACTCACTCATTGACTCATCAAAATTACGGAGCACTTCCCATGGGAGTAGAAACTTAAAATTTGGTATGTAAGTGTTTTAGGACACAAGTAAATGAAAAATTCTAAAAACTACATTTTTACTGGGAACGCACTGAAACAGGAGCGGTATTATCGTATATTTAGGGGCTATTTTAGAACTTTGCCATAGGATTGATACTGAGTTTCTGATGATATAATTGTCTTAGAATTTAAAAAACGGGTTGAATTTTATTTAATTTATTAAACTCAGTACGCTTCGTTTTCTAAAGTGTAGTTATTTCTTTGTTTCTAAATTACCGGCTTTTGCAGTTTTAAGTAGTATACCCGTATGTAAAGATTTTTAGTGATTTTTGTCTTTAAAGTCGTTAGCACCTTAAGGACAGGACTGACCAGACCCACACTTACAATTAGTACTAAACAGGATTCTTTGAAACGTGCAGTTGTACGGTAAATAATTATATCTAAGAAAACCAATTATTAAAATAATAACAACGTTACCTCCGTTTGTAATATGCTTCAACATTTTGTCTTTTACGTTTGTCTTTCATTTGTCCGTTACAGTATCTCGAAATCGATTTAAGCCAGTGATGTGAATCACTCATGCGTAACTTCCACATGATCTATTTTCATTTTTATTTTGATTTCTCTGGATCCATATCTCCTTCGGGTGCCAAAGTTCGGAGATTTGTTTTGGCGATAAAAGCATTTGTTTAGTCATTTTTAGGTTATTTCCTTTTTCCTTGGTGGATTGTGACTGAAGCTTGAAGAGTCATCTTTCTTCAGTTGCAGTTGTCAGTTCTGTAAATAATATAAATGTTATAAAGTGATTTTTAAATTGCTTGGCACTATTATCAAAAATTAAAATATTATTTTTGTATCATAAAAACGGAGTCAAAATTTCAATTTTTTAAATACGAAACTGATTTATTTACAGCTGTGTGCCTCCAGTTTGCCTCTAAAACTATAACTGAACACTAGTTAACCTTCTTTACGTGTATTTTGTAAAAAATCAATATGGAAAAACACTTTATTAAAAAATTAGATAAGTAATAAGAAGAAATTAAGGTTTTATATAATTTTCAAGATTGTAACCTGGTGTAAGAAATTAAAGTAGTAATTTAAAAGTAAATTGGAAATGCTCAATTTATAGTTAATTTTATATTTTTCGGTGAATTACTGCCTTTTGAGCGTTATTAAATGCAGTTAGCCGTAAAATAGTGCATAATTTGGTTATGTTATGAGGTTATGTTTCTAAATTTGACAGTTTTCTCGTCAAGTAACACATTTAGTATAAAATGTTAACTTTTTACTATACTTTTTTATTTAAATTACTTTTAAATAACTTTGACTTTACATAGCAGGTTATGATCTTAAAAGTTTTTAAGGTAATTGAAATCAAAGTGTTGAACTGATTTCTTTTGCTTATCTCTATATAATTTTTTTGATAAGATTTTTTTTATAGTATAATATTGAGGAGGGCGTAAAAAGAGAATCGGGTTGAGGAGGACGTAAAAAGATAATCGGATATTAAATTATAGCTTTAGACGCAAAAATGCAACTATAAATAAATAAATTGGGGTCGTTTCTGAGGGCGGCCTCGAATTGCGCACTGTATACCTGCTACCTAACCTTTTTAATACGAATTGTACACTATACCCAAAACCACCCAATACAGCACATGAATTGTGACTCTCATCTTTATTACCTATATCGGTGGTATTTCGGAATGTAAAGAAAAAGAAAAATAAACTGTAAAATATTTTTATTATAATCATAAAATGTAAGTCTATAAGTTTAGCATGGAATTATTCACAGCAGTTTATTGCTCTGGTTAAATTTTACCTTTGGGCGCCTTTTTGGTGCTGCCCCTAGGGCCCTATCTTATACGATAATATATAACTATTGATATTTTTTGGGTTTTACCAACGGATAGGTACAGTACATTCCACAATAATTCTTTGATTTCACGTTTTACCTGCTACTGTTAGTTATAAAACTCAATAAACTTTGGGTACCCGCATGTCGGTCCGGACATAAAATTTCCTTTAGTTATTTTTTTTTTATCTTAGTCGTATGGAGTTTGTCAAGGTATTTTCTTTTGTGTTATTGAGCATCCAAAATAGCTAATCTAAACTATTGATATTAGTAGGTAATCAGGACCTGTACCCTTTCAAAAGGTGCGGTGCCTACACTAAGGGTTGTCATTTAAATTTTATTGCGGTTTAAAAATCAACGAATTATTGTGGAATGTACCATACTTTACCCCTTTACCCTAATTATTTAGATACTATACATAGGCAGGTACTGAAAATTGGTGCAAGTGCGCAATTCGTGTTATTATAGTTCAGGTAATAAAACGAACCCCCATTCTGATGAATTGGAATGTTGATTATGTTTTTATGATATTAAATATTAAAAAATATTTTAAGGCAATTGTGGTAAATCATTAAATTGGGGATTAAAAGAACAATTAAAATATGCAATAAAAATTTACGTCCGTATTTAAAGAAGTGAAGTTGATGACAGCCCGAAAAATCCAAAACGTTAGATTAACAAAACTATAATGCCAAGAGAACCAGAAGTGGTGACAAAAAAGATTTGTTATTTAGTACCTTCACTATCAGTGATACTATCTTCTCAAAAAATGACAGAAACTTCCAAAACTACCTACTGGAAAAGTTTTCGAATTAAAATCTGTGTTTTACTAAACACTAAATTATACGTTGTCTTATTCAAACTTGCTTTGTATCTCGTACATTTTTTAAGATTCCAATAGTAAGGCACAAATTTGATACACCCTGTACACTTAAAGTGTTATTAAATAAATCTGGATAGGAGTATCTAAAAAAATATAGGCTCCCCGGTGGTAAAGAATACTAATTGTTAGTTAGCAAAAGAAACAAGCACTTATCCGATTAGTTTATTTAAAGTGACATAATTTCGCTAACATATTATGCAGTTAGGATTACTAGAGTGCATCCGACCATCTGATAATACGATTTCTCTTGCTTTTTACGAGTATTTTTTAATCCACTGCCCTGAAAATTTTACTGTTATTTCTTATTTTCAATGTAGAATACGTTTAGATTATTTATTTGTGCAATTGTGCTTATTTTATGAAAATTGATCTAACTGTGGTTTAAAGTTTAGAATTCTTGTATGTCCACATTATCATTCAAGTGTTAAAAGATAAAATTTTTAAACTATGAATTCACTGAGTAGCGTTTTTAGTTCCGGTTGAAGGATGTTAATGGTTAATTGTACAGCGTCCTGTCGGCAGTACAAAAACGACGCATCCGAGTACAACACAAAATTAATAATTAGAGAATTTTAGGTATTTCTGACAAGCTGCTAGCGCATTTTTTTTTACCGAGACTGCATGAATATTTTTAAAGAAGTTAGACCAAGAAAAGTTAGACACGTTTAAATCTGGTCAATGTCAGCCGTCAAATTATGCAAAAAGGTGAGCGGGTTGCCGTACTGGCCTATCATTTTGACAAGAAAAAACGATAATTTATGGAGTTTTTCACACTTTGACAAAAACTCGAAAAGCGCAAAGTAATTTGGTATAATTACAAATTTAATTTTAATTAAAAAAACTGCTTAACAGTAAAGTGGGATGTCGATCGAAAAACGACGAACACTCTAAATTTATCTTTTTTTGGAAAAAGTTTCGCTGGGAAAAGAAAGTAAGTATACCTATTATATGGAATTAAAAATAAGTAAAGAAAACACACCTATATAATTTAAATTGAAATATAATTAATATTTTACGACGCTAAAATTATGATCAGAGATGTCGGTAATTGAATTAAAATAATTGAAAAATCGTATTTAATTACTTCTCAGTAATTGGATTACTTTAATTCAATTACTTTGGAAAAGATAATTGTATTTTGATTATCAATTAATAGGATAATGTAATCGTAATTGGTAATTGATTTTCACGAATCCCAAGTAATTCAATTACTTAGAAAGTAATTCGATTACTTATAAAATAATTGAATTACTTATTAACTAATTCAATTACCCAATAAATAATTGAATTACTACGAAAAATTCAAATACCTCTCTTTATGGAAAAACTGCCGGAATTTTGGCCAGCCAAAAAGAGCATCTTTAAACACAAGAGGCCGCTTTGAATCCCGCAAACGCCGCCTCCGCGCCGATTTAGTATTTTCGATTGATGCTTACTGCCACCATAAAAAGAAATTTTTATTTTGGAACATTTAAATTGAATTGAAAAAGAGTTTGAAAGTGTATCAGATATGAATTTATATTTTTATTTGTTTAGTCAACTGTTTAATAATGAATAATAGAGTACTTGCTAAAATATTTAATTACTCTTAGTTTTAATTGATAATTGAATGACTTTTAACCAACATGCTAGTAATTGGTAAATGTAATTGAATAACTTTTTAAAAGTAATTGCGACAGCTCTGGTTATGATAAATAAAACCTGTGTGGAACATATATTTATTTTTACCTTTTGAATTATATTGAAACAAAGTTTTTTTAACTAAGAGGTGGTTTAGAATAATTATTATTTCTTTTTTATTTATGTTTTCCTCTTTAAAAAATTAAAAAAAATTATATGTTTTCTAAATTATATATTATTTAAAATGATTTTTCCCAAAAAAATTTAACAGCAAAAAAACAGTAAAATTTCTATCTAGTGATATCGAAATACTCTACAAATGTTTATCGGTAATACAAATTGTTTTGTATTTAACCTACATTAATGCTTTTAACCATATATTTTTTTGATTTTTTATTTACATTATTTTTTGTAACATTTTGTTGATGATCCTTTTACATGCACTAGAATTTGACCAATGCTTTGAGATGTTTTCCCTTGACACCATTCCCGTAGTTAGTGGCGTATATTGACTACAAAAAGTGGGGAGGGGGCAACTGTTAAATTTAAAACTGTACTGAAATAATACGAATAAAAAAATTGAAATATTTCCCAAAAGTATTAAAATTGTTTCAAAAAGGTGGCGGGACTGGGCCCGCCTTGCCCCCCAAGTATACGCCACTGCCTACAGCTCGTATCAATAAGTCAGGCCGTTACACTTACACGTATTATTCCATATCATAAAAAGTTTTAATATGTTATTACATGATACGTGTCCAATTGATAACCTCGTGTTTTTTGATGTTAGTTAAAAAAAAGGGAGTGGAAGCACACACATTTTTGTTTCCGTCATAACTCCGAACGGGACTTTTATTTTGGCCTTCGTCAAGTAACCACATAATTTGAGAGCTACAGAGCTTTTCTGAGAAACGACCGCTATAGGCGCAAACTGTTTTTATTTCCGAACTCCAAAGGGAGATTCACCCTGCCATCTAATAGTACCGCAAATGTGTTTTTGTTCGCAACAGAAACGTCGTAAGAATAGTCCTGACCCTACTATTAAGATACTTTGGCATTTAAGCAGTATGGGATTATCAGATAATAACCTTTGCAGGTTTCTGTGGTTTGACTCAGTAAAGGAAAGCCTAGATGTACCCAATGACACGGACTTAAAGTAACGTCTCTAAATATGGATGAAGTATCTGCATTATACATGCAAATTTATATTGGAGAATGCCTTTAGTTATTAATATAGCATTTTTAATTTTTTTGGTGGTTTTTCTTTAGTTTGTGAAAAACACTATACACTGTAAATATTTTATTTATTTTTAATGATAAAACAACAGAAGTATATCTACCACTAATTCGAATTTATAAATTTTGATACATCATATTCCCAATAGCAATTATTTTAATAGTTCTGTTTTGCAGTCACCAACAGATTGTTTGACGATCTTAACGTTCTTTTTTCTTTAGGAAGCCATAGGAAGTTAGTGGTTAAAAAAGAAAGGAAACAATTATTGTAGTCTATTAATACCAAATAAAAATAAATAGGCAGGACCAGAAAACATAGAGACTTTATAAATCACCAGTGCATTGCTCCACAATAAATTTGTGTGTAGGCTTTTCAAATGAGGCATAACCTTTTCACAAACATGTCATTACTCGTTATTTATTACTTAAAGGAATATGAAGCCTTGGCTTATGTTTTTCAATCCATTATTTTAATCTCTGGTGGTAAGCAAGTCTTTAACCAATGTTATTTGTCGTAAAATTAGGACTTTTTGCCGATTGCCGTCTTTAGGATTTTTATTTTTTTTTAATCTAAAAAGTAAGACATGGGACTCACATCAATTAGATACCGGATGCTGCTAACTGGCTTCAATTTTAATCAAATGCTTTAAATTAATCCTGGTTCAAAGTTACCAAAATAAAATTATGGGTTGATACACGTATTATTCACATTTTTATTAAAATAAAACACATTTATTCTAAACACTAACTTCAAGTTAACTTTATAAAAGTAAACATTTAAAAAAAAATTTCGACACTTAAAAAAGTTTCTTAGCCAAATTTTTACAATTTATTAACAAAAATCTCAAACACTGTTAAATAAAAGTTTTTACATTAAAACCTTTTCGTTTTTAAATAGTCCTTCATTGAGCTAAATATATTATTTACTTTGTAGTTAACCAACTTAATAAAAGAAGCTCCCGGCCTTCTTTTATAAATTATGTTTACAAATAAGCAAATAAATTATTATAAATAAATTTATCACTTTAAGAAATCTTATAACATTGTCAACACCTTCATTACCTTGTGTTAAAGGTTTTTAAATATTTTAATTTGTTCTTACGCAATTTGACATTTAACAAGCAAGGATTGTTTTTCTAATTAGGCAAAATTATTTTTCATTAACCAAATTGACTGCATTTGGGGTACTCAACTTACTGTGTATATTTTTATAATTCTGTAATATTTGAATAATCTATTTGTCATTGACACAAATAATTTTTTGTATTTTATATAATAGTAATACATACCGGGTGTCAATGAAAGTTTTGCACGCGGATTTTCTTTGTAAGTACAACATATATCAATTTAAAATTTGGTATGCATATACAGGATGTCAATAGGAAATTCGACATTGAACCGGATGTAAAATATGTATGTATTATATACTACATATATTATATATATATATATATATATATATATATATATATATATATATATATATATATATATATATATATATATATATATATATATATATATATATATATATATATATATATATATATATATACTATATATATATATATATATATATATATATATATATATATATATATATATATATATATATATATATATATATATATATATATATATATATATATATATATATATATATATATTTTATATAAATGTAAGATTATATAATTAATGTATATAATATAACACCCTTTCCTCCCACAAATAAAGTGTCGGGGTAAGATACGAAAACTCAAATCAATCAATAGTGTTTATTTGTAAATTTTACATTACAAATCTTATACATATATATCATGTTGCGGTCTCCATCCTTATCTATTGAACGTGTCCGAGCTGGTGCTTACTTTAGTGATAACGGAAAGCGGTGTTTCTAAGATATTTAAAACAACATGACTTTTTTTAAAACTATTTTTAAGTAAAAAAAGGGTATACAATAAAATTTACTCAATATGAAAATGTATGAGCTTATTTACATCACAATAATTATAGTAAGAAGTAATGATGCATGCAAGTATTGTATTCCAGGTATATATTTAAAAAAATATTTTTTTTAAAACTAAAAATAGAAACATAATAATGATGGAGCTGAAACTGGCGGCCGGCGCAGCAGTAGTAAATTTTAGGGTTTCCACTGGATTCTGAGTTCCATCGATGTTCAAAAATTCTATAACTTTAGACAAATCTCCCGAAGGACCTTAGGAAGGATCTCCCATATAAATTAAAGGGAAGCAAAATTTTAGAGTATCAAAATTAAACGTTTTTTATTAGAAAAATTCGATATTTCGGCGAATTTTTTTAATTCCAGCAATGTCCAAAAACTCTACAACTCTAGGAAAATGTTCTGTAGGACCTTAGGAAGTTTTTCCCATTTGAATTAAAATGGAGCAAAATTATTAAAGTACTAAAACTTGTAGAATTGGATAAAACATATCAAAATTTCAGGGTTTCCACTAAATTCTGAGTTCCAGCAATGTCCAAAAATTCTATAACTTTAGGAAAACCTTCTGAAGAACCTTAGGAAGAATCTCCCATATGAATTAAAGGCGAACAAAATTTTAGAGTATCAAAATTAAACGTTATTTATGAGAAAAAGTCAAAAATCAAATAATTCGGCGAATTTTTTGATTCCAGCGATGTCCAAAAATTCTATTACTCTAGGTGAATCTTCTGAAGGACCTTAGTCTCCCATACGAATTAGAGAGAAGCAAAATTTTAGGGCCCTTAACATTGCGTTTCAGCCCTGCGCAGTTCGTCTTTGCCGCTGGACGCCAGTTTCAGCTTCATTATAATATGGTGGATAATTTTCTGTATGTAAGGAAACATATTTTGTTCCCAATGATTATTAGGCACCGCTTTTTACTTAAAATATTTAAAAATATGTCAAATATTTTAAAATGTGCATAATTCCCTAAAAAAATTATAAGTTTTTTTTATTTTTTTGACCAGTAAACAAACCCTTTTAGTTAGTTACTGGTTGTTAAAAAAATCATTGATAGCGACAGATTGCCATCATACTGAATTTGACAAAGCTACGTCCCATGGACCAATGCCGACATTTTGAAAACAAATGGCATCCAATACCTTTATAGGCAATAGATTTTATTATTTAATAAGTGACTGAAATTAACAACAAACAGGGCCGCCGCCAGAAAAAAATGTAGAGGGGGTCAAAAGGTTTAAGTTAATTTACTAGTCTTCCAAACAGTAATCATACTTATTTAAATTTCTAGGCGATATTGTAAAAATAAAGGCTTTAGACTGAAATTGTTTTATTTTAAGTAATTTTTAAAAACCCAGGGGGTCGACGGACACCCCCTGACCCCCCTGCCAGCGGCAATGACAACAAATACTAATTTAATTATGTAAAGGTAGGAACTTTCTTAATGTAAAAAAGTGCTGATTTTGCAGTAAGCGCATGAACACATTATCAAATTATGTAGTTACAAGAAAGGCGCTATAGGTCGATATTGATACAATCAACCCATATGATATAATATTTTTTTAAAATTAAAAAGGGTGTATTCTTATACTTTATGATTTTATGCAAAAAATGACTAACATTAATTATAAAAACTATTGAGCGAATATCGCCTTTTGTCTCATTTTCGGGATCGGGGTCCCGTTTTAAAATCCTGGTATCCCGGGATCTTGGGATTGACCCTAATATTATTTTCATTAAAAAATCTAACATAAGAAAAAGCAAATAAAAACTAAAAAAATACAAAAACATTTTTTTACAGTTACGAATTATAGAATCGGCAAGTAAAAAATCAAGCCTCACTTAAAAAAAAAATTCTCTTTACGTTTTGCTTCGTAAAAATAAATGGGCCATTAAAAACACCAAGGTTTATTTTTATCTTAGGACAGTCCACGAAGGCTGAAGTCCTAAGTACTACTGTGGGTGTCTTAAGTGTGGTAAAAGAAAGTTTCATATTTGAGGATTTGAAGGAGAAGGGAAAACATCTGCGAGTAGCAGGTTCCATAGTCTGGACACTCTAGGGATGAAGGAACGAAGAAAGTGGGAAGTACAGGGCCTCTCAAGTTGAACTATAAAATGATGCATAAAAGTGCCACTATGTCTTGCTTTGTTGGAAGCTGTCGAAGGAAGAATTATACTGGCCAACTCCTCAAAGCAGAAGCCGTGAAAATACCTATGGTGAGGCAGAGCGACGGTTCCCTGCAGCCCGTCGGTGGGTAGAAAAGAAAGCCTTTCTGTGAGCGTGGGAAAATTAATAAGACGAACAGCTCTTCTTTGAATGGAATAAAGAATACTAAGAGTTGTAGGAGACGGCATTTCCCAGACAAGAGAACAATATTCTAAAGAGGGTCTGATCTGAAGGAGGGAAATGTATCTAAAGATATGTCACTAAAGCGTATTCAAGTTTGGTCGCAAATGTGACTGCCGAAGAAAAGGCTCTTTTAGCTTCCACATTTGTATGTGGAACTGTCAGAATTTTTTTAACACCGTTGTAAATATAACCTCTTACAACTTAACTATACTATGCTTATTAAGTGATATTTTTAAAAAAATACGTTAAGAGTATTGAGACGTATCATAAGAAAAAAACCGCCCATAAAGAATAATGATATTTTACACGAGATTCACGAGAACCATCTAGAAGAGATTAAAATTTCATCATTAAAAAAATCAGGATTTTCTGGATTTTCGAGATTGTCATACCCCAATCCCGAGATTTTGTCTTTTAAATTTTTCCGGAGCATTCGCCATTTACCGTTGCCCCAATAATTTGTTATTAACTACACTTATATAATTTCAAGATAAATATATAGTAAAGGTATTAAAAGCAGAAAAGAACGTTAATGAAATCATTAAAAGTATCTAAACCATCCATCGTTTTTTCCAAAAGCATATTTATTTAATTTAAACAAACGAGAGTACGAACACATAAAGACAAGGATACAAACTTCACGCCACTGGGGTCTGTCTAAAAAAAATGGGCGACTTTTAAAATGATTTAGACTTGGTTTGACCTGAACCAAATCGAGATTTTCGAGTCTAAAAACAAGCCGGGAGCCCAAGATATCGTGATCCCGGACTTTAAACCCTAAATGCACCTGAATAAAACTTTTGAAATTAAAAATAAAACGGATCACACTGTATACTAATTTCACATGTATATATGACTAGTAAAGGTTATTATTTATTATTAGCAGGCTGACATTATAGCTTAAACGTAATGTGTAAATAGGAACTAAATTTGATACAAGGTAGAATCTAAAAAAGGAAACCAGCAAATGCCCATTTTTAACGATCTCTTACTTCCGGTAATATTTTATAGTCACCTGCCACGTTTCAGTTAATAAGGGTAGGTAAAAACACCTGACGCCAGAAATGGAGACCGATGAATTCTAAACCACTTTGTATTAAGGTTTACAGAAATTAAGAGTTTTTATACATCAACTTTAAGGGCGGTTGGACAAAAACTAGGATATTAGGTTGCAGAAAGCCAGAGTACTAAGGAAACTAATGAGTAAGTCCAAAAAGACTTACATTACTGCAATAATATTTTAAGACCAGAGTTCTCCGAAATAGTTGCAATGAGTATTGCCAGAATATTTATTGACATGGATCTTCGTAAAGACTCAAATGTAAATACAGACAAGAATTAAGATTAAATTTTATATATATATATATATATATATATATATATATATATATATATATATATATATATATATATATATATATATTATATATATATATATATATATATATATATATATATATATATATATATATATATATATATATATATATATATATATATATATATATATATATATATATATATATATATATATATATATATATATATATATATATATACAACAAACACCGGGGAAAAAAAACATACAGCATCTCATTCCTGAGCCAATTCTTAATAGTAATATTTTAACCGTATAACTATGTACAGATTGTGTGTTGTTGTCTTTCTGAATAGTTTTTAGTGTTTGACATGTAAATTTTAATTTGTTGTGTATATGCTTTTATTTTAAATGGATTATCCTCCTATGGGTAAGTCAGAAGAAATCTAGGTTGTTTAGATAGCATATAATGATGATAAATTTTAAATTGTTAAAAAATCCTCCACATCATATTTTAAAAATTGTGTTTAAAATTGAACTGGTTAAGAATAAAATATATTTGTTGTAGACATTGAGAAAGGCCAAACAAGCCGAAACGTTTGTGAATAAATTAAAAAGGAAATGAAAACCCTTTTTATTTCGTAATTTAAAAAAAAAAAACAAGAACCACTAAGCCCAAGAAAATATAAAAGAATATATTATGAATGGTTCGAGAAAAAACACTTGTTAAGTATATATATATATATATATATATATATATATATAATATATATATATATATATATATATATATATATATATATATATATATATATATATATATATATATATATATATATATATATATATATATATATATATACCGGGTGTTTCAAATTTGAGAGTCACCATAGGGATCTTAGAAACTAAAGAAAGACGATTAAATTAGGTTGTGCAGTTTAAACGATTTCTTGAGAGGATTTTTTTTTGCTGCAATTTTGCTATCTGTGCACACGCATATTTTAATTTTGCAAACTGCTGCAAAGAAATATACGGCAGGCGCTATTTTTCTTGCAGTAACCCGGCTATTTTGGTGATTTTAAGAAAACCAACTTCAAAATATTATGACAGTAAAAATACCTTAACCTAGAAGAGCGTCAAGCGTTCGTTAAAATATATTTATAAATAACAATTGAAACATTTATTTGTGCATATATTTTATACTTAAGAATTATACAAAATAATTCAATAAGTTGTTTACAAGTTGCAGTAGGTTGGTTAACCTTATTGTCAAAACAGATCGCAGCGATAAATTTCAAACTGTAAAAACTTTAAAGAAAATTGCATGTGAGAAAATTGCAGCAAGAAAAATTCTACGCAAGAAATCTTTTAAACTGTAAACAACAGCTTATCAATATTCTATTTGAAAAGTTTTAAAAATTCCGGGTATTTCCGGAAATACCCATGAAAAAACAATATTTTGGCATAAAGTTTTAATTAAAGAAATCAAGGAAGAAATACTTTAAAACAAATTGCACATTTACAGCGTCACTTTCCCCCTCCCACACATGATGGTGCTTTTAGATTTCCCAGAGACGTCTCGACTCTCGGACACCATCATCTAGTTTTTTTTTCTCTTAAGAGCGTCATACTGGATTTTTGCAACTTTCGATAACTCTTTTGCTTTTCTAATGATGTATCACAAGTTACCTTTCTATTTCTAAAATTCCGAAATATTAAAGAAAAAGTTTAGGTTTTGATTTTTTTAATCTGTCACACTGTCATGTAAATGACAATTCTATGCATGGTTAATCATTTTTTTGTTAAAAATGGATTTTAGTATTAAAAAAACTATGTATGATAAAACTTTACTACAAAACAGATAAAAACAGTGTGAAAACATCGAAAACGCGTATTTCGAAAACCGACAAACTCTTCTAACTTTGTTTACCTTGTGGAATAAATGAGTTTGGTTTGCCTAAAAAAAACAGACAAAAATATGCAGGCAGAATGGATGAGAAAACTAATAAGAATTTAGACAATTAGGTAAGATAAACGTAAAATTATTTTATGATTAGGTACGTTTTAATAGAAGTAAATATTTTTCAGATAAATATAAACCCGGGTAAATCCACACATCAAGTTTTCTCCGACATAGATTCTTTTCTTTATATGAGTACCTAAAGAGAGCTCAGAAAACATGTTTTCAAAACAAGAAAATCCATATATCCCAAAAATTGCACCCAGGTGGGTGATTAGATACTGTCTCAGACAGAGTGATTTTCTGATAAAATTAAACACATTTTAATTTTTATTTCACTATAAACAAAGTTTACCGAATACTTTAAGTTAAAGTATTTTATTCGCTTCTTAGTCCAGGAAACAAACCATTTTGCCTAGCAATTTTTTCAAAATGCATAGAATGACTTGAAATTTTGACAGTAGGTAGGAAATAGTCTAAGGATCAAAATCTATATCATGCCATAGGGCGCCTTACTGACTAACCACAACTAGCCACAACTAACCACAACCAAGTACAGCTAACCATCTTGGGGGTGAATTTGTTTTTACATTTTGACCCCAGAAATCAATAGAAAAATAATTTCGGAGCAAAAAATGTTCTATACATTTTTTTTGTAAAATGCATACTTTTCGAGTTAGTCGCAATCGAAAGTCGGAGTTTTTCGTCGATTTTTTTGCCAATAACTCTATATTAATAACTAAATAAGTATGGATTTTATTAAAAAAAAAACTGTAAAAAACAAAATTGTCGCTTTTAAAATGAATTAAATGTTTTTGTTTTAAATGCTGTGGGACCAATGCAAACCAAGTTAAGGTTTGTTAAATGTTAGCTGTTATTCATCAAACACAAAATTTCAGAGTTTCAAAGGCAAATAACGCAAAATCTACGTATTTTTCGAAATTCTAAAATTTTAAACGATTTAAATTGCTTAATTTAAAAAAAAAATGGAGCTGCCAGTGAAAATCAATTAGAATTTTATTAAAAATGCCCTTTTCTTTAAAATAATTCAAAAACTAAGGAAAATAAGTAAAAATTGTAGCTTTTTGAATAACAAACATTTTCCTTTTTTTTTTAATTTACTGTATGACGGAAATTAAGTGAGATATAAACGTTTAAAACGCGTGTGTATCGACGAGCACTACCTTTTTTAGCCTTTTAAATTCGCCCCTTTAAAAAGTAAGGCTTTTAGACAATTTAAATATATAGGACCTTATAGCTCTTAAAAAAACCAACAAAATAGTTTTAAAAACCAATTTTTTGGAGCATTCTGAAAGCCCAAATACATTTTTTTGTAAATATCTTTTCATTTTAATACATTTTTTTAATGTAATTGTATGTATTTTTTTCAATTTTATCTATTAAATATATTTTTTTATTAATCCATAATAGGGGTTGCTTTTAAGGGTTGAAATAATTTAACTAATATTTCAAAGTTTTAACATTTATTATTCAACTTATTTGAGCCAAGTTTTACTTGATTTTAGCTTTAATATGGAAATGAAGTAAGTTTTGAAGGTTTCAGTAATAAAGGGTAGTTTTCACCTCCTAAAAAATGAAATGCGCTCATAGACGTAATGCACACTTTAAGGGTGAGTCGAACCTAATTCCAACTTTTTATGCGATTCGAAGAATTTTTTCAAAAATCCGCGGTTTTGTACTAATTTTTGCATTGTAATATTGTAAGGGGTCGATTTTTGAGGATTAAAGAATTACAAAATTAAATTTGTAATATTTTTGAGCAGTCACATTTTTTAATTGCCACTCTGTGACAATATGTTAATTTTTCTGGGGTAAACAATTTTTTTTATTAAATCATAAGAAAGGTTGATTTTCAAGGGTTAAGATATATTAAATAATGTTTCAAAGAATTAAATACTTTTTTTAACACATTTGAACCTATTTTTATGTGATTTAAGCTCTAATGTGAAGTTTTGAAGGTTTTTGCAATAAGGGGTAGTTTTCACCCCTAAAAAATAAAAAGCCACCTTTAGCATAATGGAGATTTTGAAGTTAAGCCTAATCCCAAATTTTCATGCAAACACTGTGATAATATATTAAATTTTTAAGGTAAATATTTTTTTTTAATTAAATCATAATAGAGGTTTATTTTTAAGGGATGAAATATTTCAAATAATGTTTCAATGCTTCATCCCAAATTTTCATGCAAATCTATGCATTTTAAAAAAATTGCCAGGTTTTGCACTTTTTTCAGCTTCGTTTTCTGGACTATCTTTGATGTTCGCGTATTACAAAAGGTCCGTCAGCATCAAATATATCTAGCCTGTTAATTCAATAAAGCTCGCCAACCAGGAGCTAACCAATCGGAAAGCGATACAACAGATTATTTCACATCGTACCGGTAAAATACACTGCAACGAACCTCTAAATTTCACGTGGCTGGTGAAACCATTGTTCCAACCCTAAAATAGTTTGTTCTGTCAATTGACCAACCCTCTCCTCGATAGAAAATATGATTTTGGTTTGTTAAAAATAGAACAAGCAAGTTACCAAAGGGTGAATCTAGGATTTTTAAAAATTTTTATCCAAAAAGTGAAACATGGGACCCACGCCAAATATATATCAGATGCTATTGGCCTTAAGGGGAACACTTTGGTAAAGAAAATTTTTGTTTTGGAATTTCCGAAAAAAAGTTGATTTTTTTTCTCTGGCATATATTACAAACATATGCCAGACAAGTGAAGATAAGGCTACTTGCTCTTTAGGCCCCTAAAAGTAATGCTTGGATTAACGCACTTCCATCTTCCTCCTTGGAAAATTTGTTAGATAACAAAACATTCCATATTTCCATCGCTCTCAGACTTGGTCTGCCTGTGTGTGGAGAGCACACCTGCGTTTGCGGTGAAAATGCTGATATTTATGACCTACATGGGTTAAGCTGCAAAAAAGCGCAGGGCGTTCTTCTAGACATAGTCAGATAAATGACATTATAACAGACAGAGACAATAAAAGAGCTCTGATTTCAGCTTAAAATCCTTCTGTGTTAGAGCCTCTTGGAGTATGCAGAAGCGATGGAAAACGTGTAGATGGAATGACCTTAATTCCCTGGAAATATGGAAAACAATTATTACTTCGGGACGACACTTGCAAAATCCTGTTTGGACAAAACTTCTAATTTAGTAGGTGCGGCTGCTCGTCTTGCCGAGAATATAAAACATCTAAAATATAAAGAGCTTGAAGACCGCTCTATCTTCATTCCTTCTGCTGTTGAAACTTTTGGCCCTTTGGGTGATGAGGCTAAGGGTTTTATAAATAAAATTTGCAAAAAAAATTCATGCAAAAAATCTCGAAGTTTCATTATCCAAAGAATTGGTTTAGCTGTGCAACGTAATGCAGCATCGGTACTACGTACAATCCAGGAAGACTTAGGACTTGATGACTTTTTAATTTTTAAATATAGATTTAGTTATTTAGTTAATTTTAGAATATTGTTATTTGGTATTTATAACATTATATATTATAAATTTTAGGCATTTTAAGCAGTAAAAAAAATAAAGAAATAAAAATAGAGGATTTGCTTTTGAAATTTGATTTTCTTTGGGGGTGTGGGCAAAAAAAAACAACTTTTTTTCGCAAATTCCAAAAGGAAGATTTTCTTTACTAAAGTGTTCCCCTTTAGCATCTGGTATATATTTGGTGTGGGTCCCATGTCTTACTTTTTAAATAAAAAAAAATGAAAATTCTAGATCCGCCCTTGGTTGATACGATAAAAATTTTATAAATTTTGTTGGTATACTTTTTAATTGTAATTTGATAAAATATTATAAACAAACAAAACAACAAAAATTGGCAGTGACATACTGAACAATTTTAGGTGGCAATTTGTTTAACGTCATCAATACGTCATGAATTCCCAGAACATCGTAGACCGTATTGTAATCGGGTTAGATGAATGCCGAGTAGAGTGAAATCGTCAAATAAGAGGGATGACTTCAGTCGGTGAAAGGAGAGTTCCTACCGCACTAAAACTAAAAAAAATTACCATTTTCCTAGTCCCAACCTAAAATAAATAAATCACAAATACAACATCATCTCTTTGCATGACTGAACAGTAGTTACCTACATAAAATTTCCATTGAAGGAAGATGATAGAGCTCGTTATGGAGTATGTTCACCGCCAAACCCATTGAAGTATGACATGTTTGTTTTGTTGGTTATTTAATTTTAGAGCGAAAATAACATTTAATCGGTTTTATTTTGTATGCTCATTAAAAATTAATTTTAGCTAATCAGTTCATAAACAATATGCTAACAATTTATTATCAGTTTTAAAACAATTTTAATATCTATAACATCTTAAGAAAAAAATAAACTGAAATTTGATTATGTAATCTATCACTAATTTGTTTTAGTATTTAAACACACTAAAGAGCAGCATTTGTTAAAAACCGCTTTTACTCCATTTTGCTTTATTTTTTATCATTTTATTTACACATTTTTATTGTTAATGTATTAGTTTTTATTTTCTTCTCTGAGAACAACTAATAAATTAAAAAATATATATTTTGCTGACACTATAATTAATTGGCCCAAAATACGTTTTAAATAGTCCACAATATGGTTCTTAAACGTCATCTCTTTCTAATAATTTAGGTATTTAAAATGCCTTTTTATAAAATCTTAAAAGAAGATAGGGGCACCTGTAGGAATTCTACCTGTGCGTGGAGTAATTTTTCTTTGCCATCCGTGGTTATACATATTTATTGCTTTTAGGTCTCATGTGTAAATTTTTCTTTTACGACTAATTTAATCGCAGCCAATTCTAGTTCTAGGACTTGTAGAAAAACTTTTAAAAAGTACTACTACACAAATATAAACTATGACTAAACGTATTAATTATTATCTTAAAGAAATAAGTTGGAAAGTATTTAATTCCTACAAATTATTAGGTTTAGATATTTACCGGACTTTTTTTAATGAGATTGTCACACTAGTTTCTTGTTTTTCTCTTTACTTCCTCTTTTTCCCTCCGACTTCTGTTTCCATTGTAAAAATCAGAAAATAATTGCAAACACATTTTTTTACTAACTAAATACAATAAAATTTAAATCATACTGGCCTTTAAAATAGTTTTTTACCATAAAAAACATTTATTCACTAAGTAAACCTTTTTCCAGTTTATTCGAAATAATTTAAACAATACAATATTTAAAAAAAGGTTGGCAATTCTCCTAAAACGTGTTTTTCCGACGTTTTTTTGTAAGTATTTAATAAGCATAAATAATCTGAAAAATTACAAAAATCGTGGTTTTACCAATCGTTTGTATTTACGGACAATTGTGTGGTATTTATTATTATTATTATTAATTAATATAAATATTATCTTACTGGCCATGAAGTTTTGAAGCTTTATTAACTACTAACAAATAACGTTTAAGAATGCATGTGTTTTGCGTGGGTTTTTAGTCAATATTACCAAAAAAATGCTTTGTTTTAGTTTCATTTAACTAATGACTTTGGAACTTATTTTTGTTAAGTCAGATAACACAATTATTTCTGTTTATTTTCGGAGCCTTTTTGTTATCGGCCCTACATATTGCACTAAGTTCTTAGTCATTTCGTTTATTTCGGGGGTTCTATTCGGATTGAAAATCAGCAGTTTAATTTTGTAAATCCTAAATCTTACCTGTTTATTTCGAAGATGCTTTATTAGAAGCAGGCGCATGACAAATTTTTAGAATTGACATGATAATTTTCATGGTCTTAAATTTTTGGTTACGGTTTCATTTCAGAAAAAGATGAAGAAAAATAAACAAAATACATGAAGTGAAAAGGAAACGAAATTCTTTTTGGCATTATTAAAAAAAAATCTTAAAATTTTCAACCCTTGGAAATTCCCCGTTAATCCTCAAAATAAACAGCCGGGATCAAGCATTAAACCGGATGGAAAAATTAATCAAATTCCAACATTTTGGAAGAATTGGATTAAGATAGCTTAAGTCAGGCCAATTGCACTTTACAAAATAAACTGGTTAATCCCACTTTTAATCCGGAACCGTTATTGCGTCTAACTTTACTCTGGTTTTAACCGTCCGTCAAGTGTCAAAGATCAGCTGGCAACCGCTTGTGATCGAAAATTTTTAGATTTTTTTTTATTGATGCCGTTTCCTTTTCACTCCAGGTATTTCGTTCATTATTTTTTATTTTTCTCTAACATAAAACCATAAAACAACACTTTTAAGATCATGAAAATTTTCATGTTAATTCTAAAAATGCACCTGCGCTAAATAAAGCATCTTTGAAATAAAAAGATAAGATTTAGGATTTACAAAATTAAGCTGCTAGATTTTCTATCGAGATAGAGCTCCCGTAATAAACGAAGTAAATGTAATACAAGAGACTATACAATTTTAAGGTATTGCTTAGTATGCCCGATAAATATTTTTCTGTAGTCAGAGCACTCCGTTTGTTAAATTAAGTTTTTTTAATTGAATTTTGTCCTTTCTGGTTTTAGTTTCTTAACAGTATTTAAAGTTATGTGCTGTCTTTTTCTTAATTTTTATTTTATATGGTTCAAGAACCTTCTTAATTGTAATGTGAAAGAATCAAAAGAATAAGAAAAAATGCAGTGTAAATTGTATTAATATTGATAACATAACAACATAACGGCATGGGTACTATAAATGTAATTTTTTGCCTTTTTTATTACAAGAAATATTCAAACCATAAAATTCCAACCCCTTATGACCAACTATTAAATAAATTTGTAAATAAATAAATATTTGAGTTTAATTATGTAGAATATAATTGGCTACAAAAATGTCCTTATGTGATTGTTAACAAAAACAATTCAAGACCTGGGGAAGGGTTAGTCAAAATAAACTGAAACGTAAACAAAACATACTAGGTATAATTGTTTTTGTTAATACTGACTGAAAACCCAAAAAAATACATTCTATATTATAGAAACGGTCAAGGGAAAAAACTTATTGTTGACAAAATTATTACCGAAACAAATAATTATAGGTCTACAGTTTTAGCGGTTCATAACAAGAAAAACTACAAAATATTCTGTTTTTATTCTTATGTTGGATTTAATAAACGTTTTTGTTTATTTTTCAAAAAAAAAAAAATATATATATCATAACCCAGAATAATTAAGGCGCTAAAATTTGAATTTGAGTGAAAACATTTTACTGTGCTTTAAAGTGTTTCATGATGTTTTAAATTATGCACCAACCGGCTTTTCAAGGATCCCATAGAGCAAAAAATATTAATTGAAAGAATATATTATATTCTCAATCTTCCAGGATTCTTAAGAAGAATCCGTCTTCAGGTGATTTGATACGTGGCTGAGGCACTAACTTAAAAATATTTTCACTAACCATGAAACTCTGACACTGTTTCACTGATAAACTTTAAAGTCACAGATTCCTAGAAATAGTATAATGTCGTTAACAAAACTTGAGGACAAGTAGTATACGGTAACGAGCCATACAAGAGACCACGCATTAACCGTAAGTATATACACCTACTCTTACTTAACTGAAAATGAATTCACATCCACATTTTTGTAACGGCAGTTTACCGCTCCTTGCGCGTTGTGCGCAGTGATGCCGGATTTTATAATTCTTCACCAGTGAGCAAGGATACTCGGTCTTCGACGAAGAATTGCCACACTGACTTTTCGTCCTCTGAAGGGAGTCAACGCCTATTTACCCAAAGACATTATTGCGGGTCATTTTTCTTGATAGCTTGTATGTGAGGATTTTTCTGAAGATCATGAGGGTAAAGATAATAATTAGCCTAAAATGCTGCTACATTAGTGTTTCCTGTTTTGTTTTTAAAGACAGACACTTCTTTAGAGACGTTTATTTGATTGACCTTTAAGGTTAGATTTTATAAGTGACAGTGAGGTACAGGGTTTTTCCGTATAATTTGTAGCACCACCAGAGCTTTTATTTTAAGAGTAAGCACCAGAGCTTTTATTTTAAGAGTAAGAAGAAACTCCAAATTACAAGAGTTGAAGTATTTTTACTGAACCGGTAAAATTTGTCATCAGATAAAACAAAAGAGCATCGAAAATGTGTTTTAAAATACCAGGTTTAGTTTTTTTAAATGGAACACCCAACACCCTGTATATTATTATTTTTTTGGCTTTCTTACTTTACTCTGATTTCAAATAGATATACAGGATCCTGCAGCTCACCTCCCGTCTTATGTAGCTCATTTATTATTCACTGTAAAATTTTCATATTTTGCAGACGTTACCTTTAACCTATGGTGCATTTCAGAAAAATAATTTTGGTTATACAGGGTGTCGCAAAAAAGCGTGACGTCACGATGGTGCATCTTTTTAAATGAAACACTGTGTATTTTTTTATATATTTAGGTGCCCCTTGTAGTCACCTATCTTCCTCTAAAATTTTGTTAATATCGGTTCAGTAATTTCAGAGATAAAAAATAAAATATAAAAAAACTGTTTTGCACCATTGAATTTAAAAATGAATTAAAATACCAATAGTGCTTGATTAATAGAATTAAACAAGGAACTTATTAAGTAACGTTATATCAGTCGCTTATGTCATGTTTGATTAATTCAAACTGTACAGGGTGTCCAAAATTTAGTGTCAAACTCTTCAAATTTGAAAGCACTTTATTTTTCTTATTTTAAATATGAGCCCCTGTATATTTTTTGGTCGTTAGATGTAGAATTAAAAAACAAACATTTTTCTAATTATAACCCTATCGAAATTCCTGACACATTATATTATTACAAGTTATTCGTTGAAAACTCATTTTTGCATGTATTTTAATAGTAATACCATTGAATAAAAATGATAGGTGGCTATGAAAAAAAAATTAATTGACATTAGAGTTTCCTAATAACATTAATTATTACCTAGAAATTGGTTAAAGTTACAAAAATGTTAGCAAAAAGTATTTAAAATTAAAAATTAGGTTTATTTAACATTTAAAGGTTTTTTTTTGAAAATTTTATATTTCTTTCTACCTTTTAACTAGTATTTCACTTTAAAATAATGCATATTTAAATCAGTAATCATGTAATCAATTAACAAATAGGCTAAATTTTGTTTCCTCGGCAATCTAGATTTTTTTAAATATCCAATATTTTAAAGCTAAATACTGATTAAACGGTAAAAAGAAACATACAACATTTTTATATTTTTGAAATAAGAGTAAAGTAAGGAAGCCAAAAAATAATAATATACAGGGTCTTCCATTTAAAAAACCAAATTTGGTATTTTTAAACCCATTTTCGATACTCTTCTGTTTTATCTGATGACAAATTCTGACGGTTCAGTAAAAATACTTTAACTTTTATAATTTAAAGTTTCTTCTACTACCAAAATAAAAGCTCTGGTGGAGCTCCAAAATATACGGAAAAACCCTGTACAGATGAAAGAAAATTATCTTTACCTCAATGACCCAATACCTACCGCTTTTTTAATCGTCATTTTGATCCATATTTTCCGAGTCGTTTATGTTGTTGGTTGTTTAGGGTAAAATTTATATAAAATACAATTAGGTGAAGATAATAAAAAGCAGCGCCGGTCTGGTGGTAAGGGGCGCCACAAAAGCCAAACGCGAAAAACAATGTCCATTTAAAAATAAAATTTTAATTTTAACACCAGATACTTATTTAATTATCGCGGTAGGAACTTACTGAATGTAAAAGAAGCAGGAGTATAATGATTAAGGATACTTAATTTATTTTAAGATCAATAAGGGTTGATTGTTGCAATAAAAGCTTTTAAAAGTATGGTTATTGTGAATTATTTAATATAAATGCCAAAAATATTAGTCAGAACTTTTGCACAAATTTTCCACCCCTAATCTCTGAAGATGGAATTGTCTCTACATCCAAAGGAAAAGCCGAACTATTTGCCAAACAATTTGCTGCCAATTCTACGCCTGATCCTCCTATTAATCTTCCTCTTCCAACAATTGTTCCTGGTTCTCATAAAATGTCCAATATAATTTTTAAAGTCAAACAGATCAAGCGTATTCTTTCTTCTCTTAATACTAAAAAATCGTCTGAGCTGGATGGCATACCAGCAATCGTCTTAAAAAAATGTGCTCCCGAGCTTGCACCCATCTTAACTCGCCTCTTTCGAATCTCATACGACACGAGCATTTTCCCGGAGAGTTGGAAAGCTGCACGTGTGCAACCTGTCCCCAAAAAAGGATCCAAAAGTCTCCCTTCTAACTATAGACCTATATCTCTTCTTTCAGTTGTTTGCAAAGTAATGGAAAAATTCATTAATTCCCAAATCTTAAAGTATCTGGAAAAACATAAGATCTTACATGATAGACAATATGGATTCCGTCACAGTAGATCCACAGCTAATCTTCTTTCCTTTGTCTCACACAACTGGAACAAGTCTCTTGAGTTTCTTGGTGAATCCCAGATCGTTGTTCTCGACATATCCAAAGCTTTCGATCAGGTCTGGCATGATGGGCTTCTTAACAAACTTCCTTCTTACGGTCTTCCACCTAAGCTTTGCTTTTGGCTTTCCAGTTTCCTTTCTAATCGACGTATATCGGTTAGTGTAGATGGTCATTCCTCCAGCTTCTACCAAATTAATGCTGGGGTGCCCCAGGGCTCAGTACTGGCACCCACGGTGTTTCTTCTACACATTAACGATCTTCTCTCTTCCACAATCAATGGCATTCATAGTTTTGCTGACGATAGTACCCTCCACTCTAGTATTCAATTTCTTAAGCCACCGTGTAATTCTGATTTTGAAAACAAGCGCAGGTCAATGCAGATATCTCTTTCACAAGACCTCAAACTTATCTTGGATTGGGGCGCCAAAAATCGTGTTCAGTTTAATGCCTCAAAAACACAGTCATGTTCGCTGTCGCGAAAAAAGTCTGCGAATGCTCATCCCTTACATATGAGCGGCCTAGTTCTGCAGAACAAAGAGTCGTTTAATCTAGTCGGCGTTACTTTTGAGAATAACCCCAACTGACACAAACACATTTCATCCATAGCTTCGGCAGCTTCAAAAAAGATTGGATTCCTCTTTCGAGCCAGAAAATATTTCTCTTCTTCCAATCTGTACACTCTGTATGTATCCCAAATCAGACCCTCTTTAGAATATTGTTCTCATGTCTGGGGAATGGCGTCCCCTACAACACTTAGCATTCTGGACTCCATTCAAAAAAGAGCCGTTCGTCTTATTAATGATCCAACGTTCACAGAAAGGCTTCCTCTTCTTGCCCATCGTCGAGCTGTAGGGGATCTGTCGCTCTTCTATAGGTATTTTCACGGCTTCTGCTCAGAGGAATTGGCCAGTATTATTCCTTCTCTGGCAGCTCCCAACAGAGCAACACGTAGTGCAACTTTTATGCATCCTTTTACAGTTCAGTTAGAGAGGCCCCAAACTTCCCGCTTTCTTCGTTCCTTTATTCCTAGAGTGGCAAAGCTATGGAACCTGCTGCCCGCAGAAGTTTTTCCTTCTCCTCCCAATCTCCAAAAATTTAAGTCCCGTGTGAACAAACTCCCTCTCACCACACTGAAGACACCCACGGTACGTTAGTACTTAGGCATCAGCCTTCGTGGACTGTCCCAAGATAAAAAAAAATAAAATCGAAATACAATGTATGTGAAGCGAAAGCCTTGACCAAAGGGCGCTGAAAGACAATCTCGCTTTACCCTCATCAAATTTCTTTTGTAAAGAATTATAGGGTAAATTAAAATATGCCGAAAAGGAGCCAAGATACTAATGCTTTTTACTCATGCTTTGAATTAAAAGTTTAACACATAATAGCTAGGTACTCCGTTATGTATCCTAGAGACAAAAAGGGTGTTTTGGATGTGTAATTTATTTAGAATAGAATTGTAGACAGAACTAGGACTAATTGTAGATCTCAGTACTTAAGGAGGCCGAGATTTTTGGTAGAAACTTGGCTCTTATTTTACATAAGTGTTTTTGGTGGGATTACCTACACACCCTATCACTGGATTTATGCCTTTTAAGGCAGTACCACCCACATCGCTAAACATTTCAAGTTCTGGCTCTGTAAGTATTTTTTTTTAGTATTTAAGTCCAGAAAAACGATTTAAATATACGATTTTTTTTCTTTTCCAATCCTTATTATTTATACTCAGTATTATATTTACTTTAACAACAACAATACAGTTTACTATCATTAGGTGTTTTACTTAACTATTGTCCTACAACTCATTTTTCATCAATTAACACAGCACCCTTACACATTTCTTCTACAAAACCTGTAATTTTTCTATCTTTGCCTGGTTACTTCTGAAAATTATTATCTCTAACAATAAAAAAAATTCCTAAGCCACACTAAATAATTATCACATCATTAGCTAAAAGTTTACACCGCATGAACTCTATTTGGTCCTGGACCAAAACGTACCTGAATTTTTTGTACCAAGTGTTAACAAGAATTTTCCTTTAATTTAAAAAAACTTGTTCAAGTTTAACCTTTAGAATTTAAAATTGAACATATACTGTTATTTGAAGAAGTCTGCAGTACCTAATGTTTCTTGTGTTTATTTAATGAACCCCAATATTCCTTTGAAAATTTAAAATAGTTTTCTAGTTTTTTAATTCATTTTTGGATTTGGTTAAAGGGACGTGTTGTTAGTAATAATAGTATCCATTAATCAAAATTCAAATTATTTAAAATAATAGAAATTTTAAAGATACTTATATCCAAAACAATTTTAAACAAACAGAATGACAACTTTACAGGTTATCTTCTTCTTTTGTGCAATATGCAAAACGTCAGCAATGTCATTTGATCCACGAATAAATTACGACGTGTTTACACCGAAAAAAAATGTATTTGATCTACCCTAGTTGAGACGGACCAAATTCGAGTATCTAATTTTAATACTCGCGTGTTTACATTGGGAAAAAAGTACACGTGACGTCATTTAGTCCTTGGACTAAAAATTTGGTCCGCCCGCTGTAAACGTAGCTATTCATAAAAGAACTTTTTTAAACTTGTACACAAAGTATTAACATGAACCTTGCAGTCAAGATATTGGTCTGTTTGCACATAGAAAAACGATACCTTTGAGCCTTATATTGTTACCCTTTGCAAAAAAGAATTTACCTTTTAAATTTCACACATAAACATGTTGGACTGACTCAATTAAGGGACTGTCGTACCTTTTAGAATTCACAGAGGAACATATGTGACTGTTTTTGCGAATAGGGCTGCCGTACTTTCAATGTATCGTCCCGTATGAAAGAGTAGCATAAATATTTTACCAATAAGCCAACGTGTGCCATCTATTTATTTGTAAACAAACTGTTCAAAAATGTAGTTTTCTGTTCTATAAATGTAATTACATTTTATGATTTTATTTCAAAGGGACTATTTTGTATACACAATATCTCCCATGTAATACACATAAAACCACCGCTTAAAATTATACAACTAATAGAAGAAAGTGGTATATGATACTGAAATAAAATTTGTGCTTAAAAATTATTTAAAATTACTTTCAGTAACGCATGTCTAAGCGCGAAAAATATTGTCAAGAAAGGATCTATTATAAATATAATTAAACAATCTAAAAAAAATGTCAAGTCCATGGTTATACGAGTTGGCGACTGGTTGGTAGACACCAACCAAGAATGTATAAAGATTTTTATATAAAATTTCTATAAATTAAAAAAAAAATCAAAAATATTTTTAATTTGTATTATATTTTTGTAATAATTTTTGTTAAAAATTATAATTATTTGTTTCTTTATTTTTCTATTTATAGTTTTTAATTTATTTTTTTTAACTTTTTTAAGGTATCCTGATGTAGTTAAGACATATATAAAGGTAAATAAAAATGTATTTAAAAAAAAGTGCGTGGCCTTCGGACAAGCACATTTTAATATATATTTTATTAAATTTCAAGTAATAAATCTTACAAATTTAGTTACAAAGTTAATCCTGATTAGTTCTGGTTATTACAATTTCGTTAAAAAATTATTTTATTGGAAAGTCTTGAAAAAATCCCGAAAACTCAGTTTTTTTATTTTAACTTAAAAAGTATTGCATTTAGACAAAAAAGGATATATAACTTAAATTGAAGGTCATATAAAAATACATAATTTATATATTATAAATTTTTTGTTGTAGCATTTATATTTTTTGAAATATTGACGTAAAAATTTTTCCCAAAAGTTTTTTTACGTGTTACTTCAATAATAACTCCAAAAATTGGTTTTTTGATTATAGCTTGAAAAATATTGCGTTTAGAGAAAAGTTATATAACCTAATTTAAAGGCCTTGTAAAAATACACAATTTATATAATATAATTTTTTTGTAGCTTTAACCGTTTTGGAGATATTCACGTTTAAATGCAAAAAAAAATCATTATCTCAAAAATTATAATAGATAGGAAAAATTTTACTAACATAAATTGAAGTTTATTTAATTGTTTATATAAAAGGTCATATAAATATTTTTGATTAAATTAATAATAAAAGAAATATAATTAATTATATGCTTTTTACCAAAAATCCCAAGTTAAAAAAAACCGAAAATTCGGTTTTTTGATTTTAACTTGAAAAGTATTGCATTTAGACAAAAAGGTTATATAACTTAAATTAAAGATCATATAAAAATATATAATTTATTTATTATAAAATTTCTTGTACCTTTTATAGATTTTGAGATATTTACGTTAATTGTTTTTTAATTTTCAAAAATATTTCTAAGTATATCTTGTTATATGAATTTTTTAGATAATACAAATATTAAAGGAGATAAAGATGAAAATCTAATTTTAACTAATAATATTATTTCTTTAAAATTTAAAATCATATTATTTATAAAATACGATTATCTCTCATAAATATTCTGTGGTCCTGAAAAGGACCGATTTTTTCTGGTACTTTAAGAAATAGACTTAAAGTTTTGGTACACAAATGTAACAAAATGAACGTTTTATTTCAAGCAGGCACCGTTGTTGGCAATTCATTGGCACTTCAAGGCATCAAAATTATGACAATAATGACACCACTTAGAAATGTTTTCTGATGATTTTGTTGCCTCTTAGTTCTTTTGGCATATTGCGATAACACTGGTAACATACCAAGTGATCTTCATTGTCATTAACTAGGATTTGAAGGCAACATTCGGGCTTATCTTGCTCGTATATCGATAGTTTTGGGTAAAGATCTGGCATTGGAGTACACTCAAAACAATACTGCTCCGGCATTTCCAATATACAATTTTGCAAACAAATTGAACATCTGGTCATATTCGGACCGAAAGATATCAACGAATGGAGTCTCTTCGATTGTATATTTGGTATATAATTACCTAAAAATCCTATTACTTTTTCTAAATTCCGGTAACACTTGTAACAAAATATTTTTTCCTGTTCATCGATACCAAAAATAGCTAGAAAACAATCTCTTCCTATCTTAGAATATCCCGAATTGTCAGGCTTAAACATTTTGCTGTTGCTTTCGCCTTCCATTTTGACGGAAACTAAATAAGAATTGTTTTCGTTTAGAGATAAGCGATATATCACTACCGGTGATTTAATCGCCGCTATTAAAAAATCGCTAATAGCAAACGTTGACTAAAATCGCAAATAACCGATTTTTTTAGAATATACGAAATCGCGTCAACTAACATGCAACAACAGCTAATCGCTTTCCATCGCGTTGAGATATAGAGCGAAATGCAACGTATTTTATTCCAAGGGTTCTCGATTCCATCTTTCACGCACCTCATTGATCTATGAAGTAGAATTACAGTTTTCTATAATATTTCACTTAGTTATCCTCTATAGATAACAAAGTCGGTGTATTTGAAGAAAAAAGTATTTTACTTTATTTTTTCGTTAAAAAAACTAAGTTTCCTAGTCAGCAGCTTGAGTTTTACAGTTTATGATCATTACAATAGGAGGCAGGCAAGTAAAATTAATATGCAGTAACAAAATGAATCACTCGATAGCGCCAATAGCCGCAAATGATGAAATCACTAGTTTAGCGTAGTGCGAAAAGTCGCAATCGCGATAACGCTTTTAAATAGCCGTTATTTAAAAATCGCGATCGCCGATAACGGCGTTATGCAAAAATCGCTGTTTAGCTCATGCCTATTTTCGTTCCCATGGAAACCGCACATACAAAAGAAAGCACAGGTAATGTGATTGATTTCAATATAGATTATTTGTCAGCTTTGATATTATTAAAGTATATACCAGGTTAGTCGTTTTTATGTGAAGGACGATTATTTTATTTTTTTTTTCTAATAGAATTTTTCAAAAATAAAGTATACAGTGGTGAAGATGTTTAAAAAAAATAAAAATTTTGACAGATATAATACCTCCCTCCCCTCTCCAATCGATTAATTGTTTTCGAAAACGAAACAACTTAGAAATTTTTTTTTAATGCCATCTTATAGATCGTCAGTGGCGTGCAGAAATTAAAATAAAAATGACTAAAATTTTAAATGGCTGTAGAATCTTTATTATATATTGAAACGAAATTTTGACAATAGATACACATTGGAGAACAGTTTGTTTTAAAACATTAAAAATTTATACAGAGTGTTACAAAAAAAAGAGACAGGTGATCAAATACGTTAAATATAATATTTTTTATGGACGTTATTATTACAGTTAGAGAAAAAATATTTTGTAGGTTAGTGTATATTTATATAAAGTGTAGTAAAAAAAAATATTATTGTTATACCGGGTAAGTCAAAAAGGAGATATATTAAAAAAACTAAAAAAATATAAATTGTGATAACTACCTTATTATTAATGGAAAAGATTTAAAAATTTGGGGATTCATATATATTATGTTCTTAGGGCAATATTGCAAATATTATTAAATATTATACCGGGTGTCTCAAAAAAGTTGTAAATAACTTTTTTTTTAAATGGTTCAAGTCATTATAGTAACTTTATTTACGTATAAAAAAAAATAAAAATTTGGTCATAGATACATATGGACATGTAGTTTATTTTAGTATATATTTCAAATATACGGGGTGCATTAAAAAATATATAAAAAAAACGGGATGTTAAATAAAATATATGTAATAATATATATATATATATATATATATATATATATATATATATATATATATATATATATATATATATATATATATATATATATATATATATATATATATATATATATATATATATATATATATATATATATATATATATATATATATTATATATATATATATATATATATTATAATAATATATATTATATAATTATATATATATATTTATATATATATATATATATATATATATATATATATTCTATATAAAAATTATTAAGTTACTATTGATCTAAAAAAAAATATAAAACTTTTTTATTTATATATAGTTTTTAAAAAAATATTACAATTGCTATTAGTAGAGTTCTGTGTTTTGTTAGAAGAAAAGCTGCGGTGATGTGTGTATAATAAATATATACAAATCTTTAGACATCAATTTAAACATTAAAATCTCTGACAGGTTATTTTGTTTCTTACTTTTAGGTATTATAAAATAAAAACTGAAATGCACTGGGTTCTTTCTGTTAATATTTTTTAAAATTTCCTTTTATTTTTAAGAGCGAGATAATAGTCAGAAATATCGCATCTTTAAAAAATACCATAAATATTATTTATTATTTAATGTGTAGTTTAAGCAATAAACACTTTTTTCTTAAACCTGTCCAAATTAATAGATATTCTACAAATAAGTAAAATCTGTAAAACCCATCTCCACGGGCGTTTAAATATAAGCTTAGCTGTCATATATATAATGTATTATAAACAGTGGCGTATCTAGGATTTTCAAACTTTTTAAAAAGTGGGACACACCAAATATATACCAGATGCTATTGGCTTCATATTGGTAAAGAAAATTTTCAATTTGGAATTAAGTCCTGAATGCGCCGAAGTCAGTTTGATCTGGAACTCTACTACTACTACTACTACAAAATACTACTACTACTACTACTACTACACTACTACTACTACTACTACTACTACTCTAGCTAAAAGATTTACAATTTTATATAAAATCCAAAAATGCAACAATATGTGGAATATTCCATTTAAAATTGAAATGTTTCTGGCAGCAGCAACCTTGGTAGTATGAACCACCTGTATTCATGAAAATACTAAAGAAAAAAAAACATTTTACTCAAAAACTTTTGCATTCAACTTTTTTTTCTGTCTCATAGTTTTTCCAAAAGTATAGTGGTTTATTTTATATGGTACGCCATGTGCATAAATACACATTTTAGTTTCCTGAATGGTACAAAAAATGCATTTTATTGCCATTAAAAAAATAAAGGGATGCCATCATGTAAAATGCATATTTTTGGCAATACTTATTTAATGATGGATGCCATCACATTATCTGCAACACATGGCTCAATAACGGCCAACTGAACACTTGCACGTCTTTTTGATACTTTTTGCCAATGCTGGCAATGCCATTAAATTAAATGTACATGGCCGGCAAAAAATGTTATATGAGTATACTTCGGTTTATGTGGATTATTGGATTATGTTTTTTGGTTAAGCCTTAAAATAAATAATTTGGCCACCTAAATAAAGCTGGTGTGGGTGCCGAGATAATAATAATAATAATATTGCGCAGATATCATCAAACAGACCAGGAGAAGCTGCAAGCCTGGTTGGAGAAGCCTCTTAATGGGACCCGGGTCAGCCAGGAAAATGTCGACAAGTTCGCGTCGAACTACTGGCTGACTTCGGGGAAATGTTCCCAGAGACTGAAGGCTATTTATTGGCTATAAGGACCAGGTTATTCCGACGAAAAATATCTAAACATATCGTTAGAGACCCGTCTATAGAGAACGATCGATGCAGATATGGATGTCAAACATCGGAGACAATCCAGCATATAACGGGGTTGCCAAGTATTTGCAGCATCAGAGTATAAGGAAAGACACGATTCAGTAGCCAAAATACTCCATCAATTGGAAAGAAGCAAAGCTTTTACAGAATGAAAAATTCCTTACAATAAGTATACCCGGAACCTATTCTCGAAAAAAATAAATTTAAATTGTACTGGGACAGAACTGTACTACAGACCAACCCTTCGGAAATACAATGAAAAGATTGCCAAATACAGAAACCTAGAAACAAAAATAAAAGACAGTGGGAAATGAATAACGTCCATTACGTCAAACGATCCCCATAATTTTATCAACAACTGGCTTTTAACCAAAAACTCTTTTTAAAAAACCCCAAGGGACTAGGCCGCGGTGAACATCTGTATAAGGCTGTGAAAAAGGGAAACTACTTGCGACCGCTGGGACTGTCCGAAAAATTTGTGGGGAATACAGCAGAACCTAAGAGAAACTAAAGCGAAAAACGGAAAGGGTTCCCACAAAGCTCAACCCTTTTTGATATCTGAGATATCGGGGATAAGTGAATGTTCCCCTTAGAGGAGTGCAAAGCCGTGTGGCTTGAAATCATAATAATAATAAGGGAAGAATAAAAGTATAAATAAAAATATATCGATTTTAAAACCAATGTTATTAATAAAATTAATTAATGATAAATTATAAGAATAAATTCTTAGGAATGTTTGGAAAATATTTATGAAATAATAACAAACAGTACATTATATATTATTTATTATAAAATCATTCTTCTTTCATAAGTACAATTTAAAATTCGTTTATCGCAGTACTTATATCAATATTTGCTGCTAATTTCTGTTCCACAAAATTTTAAACCCAGGATATTAAACGTTCTTGGGGTATTGTGGTTTCTAATTTTGATTTTTACCATCCCTTTTTTGAGAAGGTGCGTTCGCGTGTAATTTTTAAATCGAACCTTATCAAAAAAACTTTTAAAACAGTAATCTTTTCAGACTAGTGGGGTGCCACGGCCCCCACGGCCCCACTGGGCACGCTTCATGCCTATATTTAACGTCTTATTTTTTAATGTAGATTCTTGTTGTATTTTGAATTTTATATAAAGTAAAAAAAAGTGTTTAAATTCTCCGTTAATGCTAAATAGAACCTGACGTCTATACATTTTTGTTTAAAAATTTGATAATATGGCCACAAAATAGGTTTTTTAAATCATTCGTATTGTTAGAAATAGAAGAGCACAAAATTTAAAGGAAAATTTTTTTTGGGTAAACAAAAATTAAAAAAAAGTATTTTGGGCAAATTTAGTTTTCCCAAATAAGAAACATTTGAACTTGGCAACATCATATCGGGAGCAGGACAAATATTTACCTCCTCGCATTTATGTGATCCCAATACAAAACCCATATTTTAAGTAACTTTTAAAAAATTAGTTTCCGCAAGGGAAAAAATTACAATTTGACAACATCGCGTATCATAAACAGGAGAAAAAAATTACCTGCTCTTATTTCTATGCTGCATAAACCCATATTTTAACAAAAATTAAATACTGGAATGTCTAAGTGGGAGTTATATTTTTCTCCGTATGCGTTTAGAATTAAATAAAACACTACAAAGTACCGCCTGGGATGCCTGTAATTCTCATATTTCTAACAAAATGGCGAAGGTAATTTAAAAAATTATAGCGTTCCCTTAGTAGCATTCCCCATTTTGTCAAGAATATGCACCTTTTTCTTAGCGTGTCTATTTACATCCGGCGTTTTTTGAGTCAAAAAAAGACTTTAGTAGGAGTAAACAAACCTGTATTTTTGTAAAATATTTATTGATTTTTTTATATCCACATTAGCAAAAGAATAAATATACACAGGCTATTTTTTTATAACCTACTCTAAAGAGAGTTGTAGTAGTAAAATAATTTATTTTTTTCAAAAATCTTTCTAGTTCATTTACTTCCTATAATGACAAAGACTAGACCCGTTCTTTCCACAGCTGCCTCTGAACAAAAGAGATAATTAATAATAATAACTACGACTACTTTACACCCATACAATTTAAGTAAATCAAGTCTTGAATTAAATATTTCTTTTCTTAGCCAGTAGGTAAATAATAGAGACAAAAAAATAAAGGGTGGTGGTAGAACACATATTTTAATTCTAAATATGTTTGTTAAAAGTAATTTTTGACAATTTTGGGTTTTTATGACCTTAGTAAATTAGTTTAATAACTGTGCGCCCTATTTCTTAAAGGACCAACTATTTTGTAGCTCTATTCCTTATCTACATACATCACTGAATGAATAATTTGGGTACTTTCAGATTTAAAAAAAAAGCACAAACAACTTTTATTTTCTAGAAGTAGTGTTAAACCAATAGAATATATATATATATATATTTTTATTTTATATATATATATATATATATATATATATATATATATATATATATATATATATATATATTTTTATATATATATAAATATATATATATATATATATATATATTATGTATATATATATATATATATATATATTTTTATTTTTATATATATATATATATATATATATATATTTTCATATATATATATATATATACTTTATAATATATATATATATATATATACTATATATATATATATATATATATATATATATATATATATATATATATATATATATATATACATATATATATATATATATATATATATATATATTATATATATATATATATATATATATATATATATATATATATATATATATATATATATATATATATATATATATATATATATATATATATATAAAGCCTATTTCCCCACTCCATTTTTAAACAGCATGTTCTGTGAATGTAAAGTGAGATGTGAAATTCGCCAATGAATTCTGTTCTGTTTAAATTTGCAGCTTTTAATTAGTAGAGTTACTAAAACAACTTTAATAATTTATGGAAAATAAAAGTACAAAACAAGAATAGGTACATTTCAAAACTGAAGCAATAGACAAAGATATACATATTTTTTATTACTACAAAAAAAAATGAGAGATATTGTTTGTGTATACAAAATAGCAATACTTCTTTCGTTAAAAAATTTAACTTTATATTTATATAACAAAAAACTTTTTTAATTTAAGGCTTGGTAGGGGGCCGTTACCCTTTAGCCAGACCTTGACTTTTATGTTTAGGGGTCCTTCAAGGACAATTACACAAATTTTCAAACTGCCTCAAGAACCTACTTCAAATGTTTCACCAGCTCTCGGACTATAAGGTCTGTTTGTTATTCATATTTGTGCCAAATTTTTTCTAGGTAACCACTAACCACAACATACCGGTATCATACTATATACATCACAGCATAACTAACAGAAAGTAGCACCCTTTCATGAATTGACGGAAAAGTACGGTCATTTTTCTTGCGGAAGTTCAGCCGACGTTTTGCTAAGATATAATCTGTCTGCTTTATTTGATTTGTAATTGTTTGTTTCGTGTTTTGTGCTTAAAAATATCAAAAGCGCCGCCAGGGAGAGATCGTGCTACCTGTTAGTTCTGCTGTGCACAAGTAAATATGTTACATGGTTAGCTAGAAAAAATTTGCTTATAGTGTACACTATTTTACATTCTTTTTACGTCAGCGCTCTTATCGAGGGTGTATTTTAGGACAAGGAGGGAACAAAAAGTGTCAAGTAGTGTAAAATATTTCTGAATAACAAACAGACCTACATATGTGGGTCCGATAGATTTTTGCTCTAGTGCCATCTTCCACAAAGCTCTGCAACTTTTATATTTCTATTTGCTAGTGTTCTCTCTGCTACAGCACATTTGTTAATTTTTGCCAATTCCTTTTATATGACTTTTAAAAACGAAGGGATGGTTTAATGTTCTCGTGTTAGATGTCGCCACTTATAGTCAAAATTAAAGAGCCTTTTCCTTGTAATTTATTATGCACTTTTTTTTTCTTGTAAAACCAGTAAAAAATAAAAATGTTTTTCATTTAGCTAGCTATGGCTTTCACGATTTAATGTATCAAAAAATTCCTTACATTTGTTAATTTTCATTTGTCTGTCTCTTTTCCTATCACTTAGAGTCCCACTTTATCCTTTATACTACTACTATACCATAAAAAAGGGTCATAAAACTAAACCCAAAAGTAGAACTCGCGTCTAGCGACACCCCCGCTGGCGAGCTTATTGACAATGTTGACACATAAAACATGCTTTATTATGCAGGAACTCGGCTAAAAAGTTAGATTTTAATGTAATAATTTCATGTCTTTTTTAATACGTCCCCGCATTTTTACGTCTGAAATATAATTGGGGAAAATTAAAAGCTGCTTTGCTAACCAGAACTAACCATGGCCGACTAGAACTTAGGGCTTTTGAATTTGTCTAAATTATTTGTAGAAGTTATAAACAAAATTTTAACAACGTATTAGAAAAAAACTCGGGGAATATATAATTACGCTTAAAAAAAAATTATAACTTCTACCATATCAAAAATTATAAAAATTTTGTTAATAACTTCTATGTAGGGATATTTTAGACAAATTCAAAAGCCCTAAATTCTAGTCGGTCATCAGGGAAGGATGGGCGCTAAAATTATTACTGGGCATTTGGAGTGATGCGGCGCCATAAGAGTTTTGTCTTCACCCCCCCCCCCCCAATGCACACATATAAATTAAATTTTTTTTTTAGTATATTTATTTCAATAACACTAAAATATTGGACTTCCATTGTCTTTATTTGTTAATTGATACACAATGTTTCGGTTAGTGATGTATCAATTAACAAATAAAGACAATGGAAGTCCAAGATTTTGGTGTTATTGAAACCGTAACATTGTCTTTCACTTTTAAAGAAAAGTATATATTACTAAGAATACTAAATAATTATTTTTCCAAAAGATACACACTCGTACGTAATAACAAATTTAAAGTAGTAATAATTTTTTGATAGTTTGGAATTTTATGCAACGCAGTCGATTATCTCTCAAACATTAAGATTATGAACGATTTCTTTTTTAACCGCTATGAGCATAAAGCTGGATAAAAGTTTTTGACGTAAAGTAGTTCGTAGACGATTTTTGATGTATTTCAGTTTTAAAAAACAGCGTTCACAGGCCACTTGAGTGATGGACTGCGTTGTGAGATATTTATATGCCAAACTGATAATCGAATAGGCACTACATAATTACGTTCTAAAACTAAAAGGCAGCAAATCACGCAACTGCGACAAAAATTGGCACATTTTTGAAAACGATTTCCATCGTCTTGTTCTTCATCGACTTCATATTATCTTTATCATTATTTTTGATTTCCTCTTCGTCTTCGCTTTCAGAATTGTCCGGAAATTCTTTGTCACCATTGTCTTCAGCTTCGATTGAACTTAGCCATTCTTTAAATTTGGAGAGTTCTCAGCAAAGTGGATCAATTCTTTTTTCAAACGTTCTGCTGTAGCTTCTTTCTTTTATTTTTATCAACAATTTGCTGAGCAGATCAAAAGCATTCATTGGTATTGTTTCTTCGTTGACTTCGTCGAAATTTTTAGGATCTAGGTATGCAAAAATTCGATAGCTGGATTCATTAAATCTTGCACCAGCGCCGGATTTATACTTCGGCGGCCCTTAGACAGAGCATGTGGTGGAGGCCCTCAAATCGTTTTTGGTTTACTGTTGAAAGTTTCTATTAAGGTCAAGTTAAAGAAGAGAGCAACTTAATAAGTTGACTAACATAAAATTTATTCAAAATTAAACTAGGTACCTACAAGCTAAATTATTTTTCGTCTGATTTTCACATTAATAAACGTATCTATAATATCGTCGAAGTCTATTTCCCTCAAAACATCAGTTTATATAATTACTTAATTAATTCACCTATGTATTGACGTTTGATACTCAACTGTTTATGTTTATACAAAAAACCAGTTTATTCATGTCGAGCGTAAAAAAGATAAATTTTTAGTGTACATTTGGTCAGATAATCGGCGCCAAGCGGCTAAATAGCGTCTTATCTGCACGTTTTTCGACTGTCACTGCAAACCGCTTGCGTACGCTTATTTATTTTTTATTATTATATAAAAGAGTTATTTTTTCTCTTTTACGTACCAGCGCTGCAGTATCAAAATCGCGGCGGCGCACCGGGCATTTGCCCGGCTTGCCCTATGGCCCATCCGTCCCTGTCGGTCATGGTTAGTTCTGGTTAGCAAAGCGGACCCATGATTTGCTTTTTTTACATTAAATGCATTAATTAAAAAAGGCATACTTTTCAAATTACGCGCGTGTCCCTGCATAATAAAAGCATGTTTCATGTGTCAACACTGTCATGAAGCTCGCCAGTGGGGGTGTCGCTAGACACAGTGTTTGTTACTGGGGTAAGCTTTAAAGGAATAAATAATAAAAAATGACGCATCGATAATAAAACATTTTTCACTAATGACGTCTCTCAAACATTACAACTGTTTAAAATGACATATGTCATATCTGTCATAAATGAGATTTGTCAAAAGTATCATCTGTCATATTAGTCCAAGAGCTGGAAACGCAGCTTTCATGAAGTGTTTGATGCACCTTAAAATTTTGTGTAACAGTATCTACTGGATAGATGAGCAGGTAAACATAAAATGTTGGCTTGACCTACCTGATGACACCAGGTACTGCGCATTGGAGAAAGGTGTAAAAAAGTTTGGCCCAAAAAAGTGTTTGATTTAGAGGCCAATTAACAGAAATTGAAATTTTAAGTAATTAAAAACACACAAATAAATGAGGCCGACACGTTTGAGGGGGTTAACATTTAATAAAACCGCCCCAAGTTGTTTTTTTTTAAATACGAAATGAAGTGTTTGATTCACGCTGACATTTTAATACCGTCTTAATTTCATATAATAAAAAATAATTTAAAAAAGTCGAACACTTTTTTTGGGGTTAGGTATCGAAAATCACGAAAAAAAAATATTCTTTTAATAGAGAGAGATAGGCAGCGCGTAATCGTAGGCGTGAGTGGGAGCACCGATGTAGGTGCTTTTTTTAAGATTCTTGTCATTAATTTTTCTGTCGAACCCTCTTTTGTGATTTTTGATTTCGGTTTTTATTTTTCGGTCATTTGTCTCCAAACTGTAATTTTTATGAAAATAACGAATTTTCGGCCCAAAAATGATCATAAAGGGCGCAAGATTGGCTTTTGAATACATTTTTTCGCTCAAAATCTTTCTCTTGATAAGCCCCACAAGACTGTCTACGTAAAAATGAGGAGCAAAATTTTGTTTATTATTCCCACAGACAGCCATAATGTTTCGAAATTTTTCACGCGAAAGGAATTTTTACTTATAAAAGGTGCAGGAAAAATTTGATTTAATAAAAATTGTTCAGAATCATTTAAGAAATACGGATAACCTTTTCAGAATTTTTGGACACATTTTCGGACCTCTGGAAAAATGGCCGAATAGAAAAATTTTGAAACTTATGCAAAAATTCTAAAAAAATTACCCATATTCCTGAATCGCACTGAATACTTTTTGTGAGAAATTGCGTGTTCTTTAAAGGCAACCATTTTCGACATAACAAGGATTTATCAATAAATAATTGACCAATATTTTACCGGAAAAAGTGTCAGCTTTAAAAAAACAATTATAGATCAGAAAGTCTTTGGGATCTTTACCTTAATAAATGCTAGAAGACCATGTCTGCAAAATCTAGAAAAAAGTTATACAATGTGGCCAATAATGTTTCAAAATGAAGTTCTCACTTAAAACCCCCTGCTTTTAATCAGCTTTCATTAAACCAACAATATTTATCCAAGAAAGAAGGAGGAATTTGTGTTCAGAAGAGAAGAAAGAAACTGGTACAGAAATTTCAAATAATTGTCCCAAAAATGTCGGTCCATGTAATTGATGATTATAAACGCTTTCTGCTGTATAAATTTCTTTCGTCCAGTCATACGTGCTTCAGTAAAAAATTGGTCAATTTATTGTTAGTGAACACCTGCTTTGAATACGTTTGAAAATTTTTAGCCGTTTTTCAAAATAACCCAAAGAGGGGGAAAATTAGAGACACATTTTTCGTATTTCTTGTATGATCCTTAAGACTGATCCATAATTTTTTTTCCACAGTTGACACTTCTTTGGGTAAAATATTGGTCAATTATTTATTAATAAGTCCTTCTTATGTCGAAAATGGTCGCTTTTACAGAACATGATTTTTTGCACAAAAAGTATTCATTGCCATTCAGGAATATGGGTAAATTTTTTTAGAATTTTCACATAAGTTTTAACATTTTTCCATTCGGCCATTTTTCCAGAGGTCCAAAAGAATGTGTCCAAAAAAGTTTTTCGGTATTCTTGAATGGTTCTAAACATTTTTTGTTAAATTTTCCTGCACCTTTTTTGAGCAAAAGTTTCTTTTGCGTGAAAAATTTCGAAACATTATGGCTGTTTGTAGGAATAATAAAAGTATGTTGCCCCTTATTTTCACGTAGACAGTCTGGTGGGGCTTATCGAGAGAAATATTTTGAGCAAAAAATTTATGCCAAAATCCAATCTTGATCAAATCATGAAGTGATCATTTTTGCGCCGAAAATTCGTTTTTTTTTAATAAAAATTAAAGTTTGGGCACAAATGATCGAAAAATAAAAACCCAAATCAAAAATCTAAAAATCCTAAAAAAAACCTATATGAGCTGTAAAGTTATTTGGGTGACACAGTGTTTGTGATTATTAAGCCCCCAAAAAAGTGTTTGATTTTTTAAATTGTTGTCCCCATGTAGGTCAAGCCAACACATGTTTACCTGCTCGTCTATGCAGTAGAGTGCATTAAACACTTCATGAAACCTGCGTTACTAGCTCTCCGACTATATATATGGGTGACCATCGGGCTAAAGCCAAGTGCTGTTGTGTGTGGTTCGGATTCCATTTTAAAGTATAGATTCCGTCTGGATCACATTACCTAGGCGTTAATGGAAGGTAATTCAAAGGTGTTTAAAATTCGGCACCTATGGTACCTAGTCTCAAGCCTTCTTGAGCTGCCAAAAAAAGATTTAAAAAAATATTTCTCATAGTAAAGTAGAGACAAAACTTGAAGAAGAAAAGTCTTTTTAAATTTGTAAATTCTACACTAATTACCATTTTTAAAATCCTAATATTTGCACATTTTAAAAATACTGATAACTGATTCTATTTTTGATACCAGTATTTTAAAATTACAATTAACAACAAAAAATGAAAAATAATCGAAAAAATCTTTATCTACTGCGACTTAATCCAATACTCCTAAATAAAATTTGATACAGAGAACAAAGGTTCTTTTGCAAAGTTTTGAAGGTGGTAGTGGTGAAATTAGTGTTTTTTTTTTAATTTTCGGAATGCGTCGCTACCTTATTTCTGTTTCTTAACTAGGTGATTATCAAAGGGTTTTTAGTAATAAATCCCATTATAACCCGATTTTCCTTGTTTTCGAAAAATGTGTAATTTCTGTTTACTTTTTCACAACCCAGAAAAAAAATCTTTTTTTGGATGCCTTCTTTTTGGGTATTTGTGTGCATAAATTTTCTTTGCCAATAAACAATTTTCTTCGCACTCTTCAAGTATTAAAAGCATATCTTTTCTTAATTTACAGACCACTCTACATTTGATAGCATATTGTCGCCAATAAAGCTAAAATTATTTAAAAAAAAACTTGAAAGTAAGTAAAAAACCAAAACATTAAATTTACACTAAAATAACAAATTTCAATAAACACACAAAAAAGGCAATAAAATGGTGGAGTGTAATTTTTAGTTATTTTTTTATAGGAATTCGTAACAAAATTAATTAGTGGAGTAAGCCAGTTGGTGCAAATAATACAAACAAGAATTTTAAAATTAAATATTTTTCTCGGATGGATTTTCCATTTTTGAAGTTCCGGCAATCGATTTGTTTCTTCCCAGCGTCGCGACGCCTAGCTGACTATGGGCGTCGGGTTACTTTTTCCAATAATTAATAAATATTGACCGTAGATATGCAATTCCCTTTACGACCCTAATTATCTTTACTCCTTTGAGACCCAGTGGACATGTAACAACAGATAATAGTCTTATTTCCAAAGATATTTTAAAATTTAAAGGGTTTCTATAGTACATAGTGGTCCTCTTTCATTACTTAATAATTTATTTTTGCGACGTCCGATTTAATAGGAAGTAAGTTTTTTTTTTCAAATACTACCGTGTATGTATTTCTAACCTATCAGATTCGCCTTAAAATTCTATTTTCGACCATGTGCAACAATGTAACATTTTGCTTTTAAAATGACGTCAAAAACGCATTTATTGTAATTAACTTCAGTAGGCCATGATATGCAGCTTGGACCATATTAAAGTGTAGTGTGCTGTGATGTCGAAAGAACAAATGATATCTTACAAAATGTTTTACGTTTGAAGCAACTCCCAGTATTTTGGAAAATAGAATAGGAACAGCATATTTTTATTTATTCTTTCTATAAATCAATTATTTTTCTACCGTTTTTAATAGATCCAATGTAACAAAAAATCCAATGTAACAATGACAGATATTTTTTATTCGGTTATCATAAACTTAATGTTGTATAATGTATATATAACAGAGTATAACTACTAAAGCAAATCGATGACGATGATCGTATATGGAAAAAAAAACAAAAGAAAAATAATTGTTTCGTAGAATGGATAAGTAAAATTGTGCTGCTTGCATTCTATTTCCAAAATATTGCGAGTTGCTTTAAAACATAAAAAATCTAGTCACCGTCGACTGACATTAACCAGGCCAAAACAATGTAAAACCTATTGTAAGATATTATCTGTTCTTTTGAAATTACAGAACACTTCACTTTAATATGTTCCAAACTGCATATCATGACCAACTGAAGCTTATTTAAATAAATACTTCTCTGATGCCATTTAAAAGTAAATGACACTTTGTGACACGTGGTTTAAAAGAAAATTTTAGGACGAATCTGATGGGCTAGAAAAACATACAGAGTGGTGTTTGAAAAAAATACATTTTAGGTACCTCCGATTAATGCGGAAGTCGCAAAAATAATTTATTAAGTCCGAAAAGAGAAAAACTCGGGTATAGAGAGTTGATATCCAAGCTGGCAAGTCATTTTTATGTAATTCTAGTCCTTAAAGCATGTTAGTTAGAAGTTCTGAATTTTTCAGGTATGAATCTGCAACTTTGTTTGCCGGTTGCTTAATTTGTGCCAGGTACTTTTCCAGTTGTTGGGTAGGTAAATCCACTGCACTTACTATGGGTCTTATCCAGTGGTTAATTTCAGTGGGAACGCAAGGGAACGGCGTTCCCTTACCTCCCAAGAGTGCCGGAACGCAAGGGAACGCAAAAATAAAACAGAGTTACTACTACTAGCAAAAATTTGATGGTTTAATTTAACATTTAGGCTTTTAAAGCTTTTTATTTTTCTGCCTGTTGTCATTAAACAGTTCCTTTCTTTGTCAAGAAGTGGGTTTATTTTGAAGGTATAAAAATTGTTCTGTGCCCTTAAGATAGGCGAAATGTTTTTGTAAAATATAAAAAATTTCAGTTCAAGATGTAACATTAATTAATTATAAACCTTTACTAGTTTTTCAGAAAATATTTAAAAACATCTGTTTACGTATTGATATGTATTATTACTACTGTACTGTATATAAATAAAAATGTAAAGAAGGCTTTATTTGTTTTTATTCCACCATTTATTTAAAAAAGGTATATTGGTCTATTGTGGCTCATCCATAACTAGCGTGACATTCCCTTTATCTGCAGGTAATATGATGATATCTTTGTTGTTCTTAAGATTGTTAAGAGCTCTTAGTTTAGAATGTGTTAAGTTTACAGGCTACATCTTGTATTATTTCTCCTTCTTCTTCTGATCTTTGCTGTAGCCTGGATTCAATATTAGCTATTATATCCTCTCTTGGTGTGGTCCCTGGAGTCACTGAGACGTTAAAGCCTTTGCTTAGAACTTGTTTTTCTTTTTTCGAAAGCTGGTAATTGATGGGGATATTATCAACAACTTTATTAATGTCAGTCGGCTTGGCCTGTTGGTGAGATCTTTGTTGTAATTGTAGTAGTGAATATTTGTGGCGACAACCTAAGGATTGCAAAAAAAAATATTTTTTTAAATTCTTTTTGACATTTTAGGTTGCATCCAGGCGATTTTTAAAGATTTTGTTTTGCTGTTGCTGCGTAATATCCAGCTAGGTCGGACAAAATTGCTTTTAGCCAAAACTAATTACATACTCACAAAAACTATTGTCTAAACTACTGAACATCCATTTGGTTTACGTGTGGGTAATGCCCATCCGAAATAATATTTAACAAAACTGTTGATGGAAATCTGACATTTTCGTGTTTGGCAATGCCGGCCTTGGTATTGAGTGAAAGGAGCGGTCGCTCTAGGCACCAGTTGCCAAGGGGCGCCAAAAAGCCAAATGCGAAAAACAATTTATAGAGAAAAATAAAACTGTTGTAAGGTTAAAGAACCAGGAGTATAATAATTGAGGCTAGATGTGCAATGTTACTACCATTCGTTACCCAGATTTACATGTGTACTAATATTCAGGACATTCGACATTATCGTATTGAATTTACAGTTGATATTTTGTGGGGTTTAAAAATCTTGGATATATCCTCACTTTTATTACAATAATATAATTGTCATCAATAAGTACTGCCTATCTCTTTGTATCTTGGATATATGAGGAAACTAAATTAATTTGTTAGTTGCCAATCATAAAGTCTTGTGGATATTCCAAACTAAGTTGTTTGTGTGTAAAGTTTGCAATAAGTTCATTATTTAAATCTAATCGCCTTTGTTCGATTAGCTATTTCAAGAATTTCTTGGGTAAATAAGCCTTTGCCCCATTCATGGTAATTGGTAGAAAATACCGGTTAACAATTTCAGCCCATATAAGTAGTTGATTATTAAAGTGTGTAAAAAAGGTTTTTTAATACTTTATTAATTTTTTAGCTGTTCCAATAGGTTAAAATAAATAATTCTTTGTAAGTAATATTTAATTTAATTTTAACAAGGTACACCCTGTGGAATTGTCTTGAAAATTTAAACTTAAGAAACTCACTAGTCACCATAAGGTTAAAAGTACAATAAAATAATGTATAACAATAAGCTCGAAGCTCGCTTGCAAACCTTCGCCAGGTGACATTTAATATTACAAAAATTATTAAATAAGTTACTTCTACGACAACTTTTAGCTAAATGATTATTATCACCATATTTGTAACAATACTTACTATCTTTGGTCGATTTTACTCTAGTTTTTAAAAGATCTAAACATTTTTAAGTTTTACAATTTGAAGCTTTAAAATGATAAGCATCTTTTACTTTAGATAAATGAAGAGTTCGTTGCTGTAATTGTGCTGTATCTTTCGCTGCAATTTCTAAAGCCATATCCAGAGTTAAATCTTGACATTCTAGAAGTCTATTTTGTAGTCTTTCAATGTGTAAACCAGAAATAAATTGATTTTTAAAAGCAGTTTTCAAGAACTTTTTAAATTTACAATTTTAAGCAAGTTTCTGAAGTGCTGTAAGAAATTATTGAAAGGTCTTTCCTTCGTGTTGTCTCCGTTGGTGAAGTCGAAAATTTTTTACTATTTCCAGAGGTGCAGGATCGTAGAATTCGGACATAACTTTAACTAAGTAATCGAAATCTTCATCTTGCGGGTTTTTAGGTGATATTTTGTCTGATAAAATGTCAAATGCTTTAAACTCCACGTAGTGTGATAAATATAAAACTTTATGTTGATTTCGTACCTGGAATAGTGTAAATGCTCCTTTCAGTCGCTTGACTCAACGCGTTTCATTTTGATTTACCATTATCGAAACTTTTTATTGTAAACAAGTTTTGTATGGAGAATATTAGTATAGTAGGTGCTTCAGCCGTAATTTCCTGTTAATTTGAACGTCTCGTCTGGGCATTTTCCACATAGAGTTTAGAACCTCATCGCCAAAACTGTTGTATTTTGTAAATAGAATATGGGAAAAACGAGAAGTTTTACTTTCAAATAAACCTATTTGTCTTTTATTACAAAATTGTTATTTAAAGTAAGTATATTCCCATAATTATACAACCAATATAAAACCCAAAGGTATTACTTATTATACAGGTAGTATGTAGTGTAAGCAAACACTGTATAGGAGATTATAAGAATATAACAATTATCATCCCGATATAATTCCCTAATCTTACTTACTAGCACCTGACAAAATCCACAACGGAATTCAAAGACCCAAAATATCTCCATTGTTTCCAACTGCTACGGGCTAAAATTCTTTAAGAGAGGGCCTGACAACTTCTGAATACTGCCATAGGAAAAAAGCTCACTATACTACCAAGAAAAGTTTATCAGATATATAAAGCTGTATATATCAGCTTTATAAAGTCCAAGAGCATTTTCCTTATCTCTGCTCACTCGTTCTTGTTTGATATTGTTTTAATATATATTTTTAAATTTTTGATATTTTTAACTGTATATTTTGAATATCTTAACATTTTTGACTGTGTGTAAGATATTTTAAATTATCATTTATCTATCCCGCATGTTCTCCCCTAATTTTCGCTGTAAACATTAGTAATAGGGTAAGATACAACTAAGAGTCTCTGTTCTCAAGATCCCTTTAATTATTACTATTTAATATTTAACTGCTTCGCTGACATGTTACTTTTTCCGTATGCTAAGACTAAAGATTTCGACTTAGGGGAAGAAATATATTCGATTCTCTTGCATACCAAAAGTCTGCGTTTTTTTATTAATATTATAATTATTATAAGGTTGCAGAAACTACACCCAAAATATTACGCATGTGTACCAATGAAAAGAAAGTTACCCTAATAAAGATATGTATATGTTAACCGGGCAAAAATTAAGATACAACTACTATGTTGTATTGATTTTGTCATTAGGGTAAACGATATATTTATACATAATATAGGACGTACATTTAAGTTAAAGATAAAATAAGCTGTGATTTGAAGTTTACTTAAAATTTTATACATTTAAGCTTTTAAAAATAGTAATGTGGGTATTTTATTAAACAAAAATAAAGTATGTTTTTTTATTGCCAGAAAGTGGCAATGGATTTTTTATATAAACATTAAATTAAATTACAAAAAAAGTTAGGCAATCAAAATAAAATATTAAAATTAATTTTTTTTCAAATTTTCTTTGACCATATACATACAAAAAAGTAAGATATAAATTAGTTTTGTTGTATTTTTGTACACAAATAAACCTATTTATGCGATATAGCACTTTTAGAAAAAGTTATTCAATATTGTAGAATGGGTTATTTATTTTACGAAAAATAATACGTTAATCTTAATTCTCCTCTTTTAAATTTCCTATAACACGGGCATTTTTCCGGAGAACTGCAAGTATACAACCTGTCCCCAAAAAAGGATCCAAAACTCCCCATTTAAACTATAGACCTATATCTCTTCTCTCAGTTATTAGTGTGGTGGTGGAAAAACTTATTTATTCCCAAATCCTAAAGTATTTAGAAAAACACATAATTTTAGATAACAGACCGTGTGGATTCCGTCACGAAAAATTCACAGCAGATCTTTTTTTAGTCTTGCTCAACTGAAACAAATCCCTTTAGTTTCTTGGTAAATCCCAGATCGTTGCTTTTGACATATCAAAAAATTTTAACCAGGTCTGGCACGATGCTCTTCTCAACAAACTTCCTTCTTATAGTATTCTACCTAAACTTTCGACGTTAATCAGTTACTGTAGATCAGCGTTTCTCAAGGGGTGGTTCGCGAATCCCTAGGGGTTCGCGAGCTATATGAAGGGGGTTCGCAAAAGAATGATGGTAATGGCGGAATTTGTCCTCAATATTGCAACACCGTCGCTACAACAATCCGGCAAGTTCTACTACAGCGAATCGAGCAAACCGAGACTTATTTGGATATTTTTTATAAATTTAATGAACTAAATATGTCATTACAAGGTCCAGGAGTAGCCATTTTCAATGTGTATGATAGAATAGAAGCCATGCTAAACAAGTTCAACCTTTGTAATCAATGTCTGACTGTTTTGGTTCTTTTAGCAGCTTTTTATCAAAAAATAAAATTTAACTTAACAAAAACCTTAATAGAGATATTACTGAACATCTTATACAACTTCAATTAACATTCATAGACTATTTTCGTAATAAACCTTTATCGAACAATTGGATACGCAATTCTTTTCAAGAAGATATAATTTCTAACACTTCTTTACCTTTATTGGAAAAAAGAAAAGCTTATTGACTTATTCTCTGACAATTCCCTAAAACCTGTTTTTGCAGATCATTCTTTAATAGACTTCTGGCTCAGTGTAAAAAATTAATACCCTATTTTAGCAGAAAAGGCCATTAAAATTTTATTACCGTTCTGCACAACGTATCTTTGTGAAAAAGTATTTTAAACATACACTTACCTTAAAAATAAGTACACATATAAATTAAATGCAGAACCCAATCTAAGACTTAAACTTTTAGACATTGAACCAAATTTTGAATTTCTTTGTTTCACCAAACAGGCACAAATATCCCATTAAGGTTTTTTTTAAAGTATCACCTTACTTGTATTCAAATTATATTAATCCTTCTTTACTAAAGCTTATTTAGTTTTAATAACCTATCTCTAAAAGTTTTACGTTACAGTTATGTTTTAGTTTACTTTGCTTATTATAACAACCAAATAGTACTGTTTAAGTTACCCTTACTAACGACTGCAGAGGGGGTTCAACAATATATTTCAATTTACATAAGGGGTTCGCAGAAAGAAATAGGTTGAGAACCGCTGCTGTAGATGATCACTCTCTCAGTGGCACCAACTTTATTTCTTATTTACATTAACGATCTTCTCTCTTCTCAAATCAATCGGGGGCGCAGGGGTACGGGGCCCGGGGCCTTTTCCCGGGGGTTTTGATAAAAGGAAAGGGTGTATGTTACACGAAATTTTGCTTTTTTTTTCCCCCCTGTCATAGTTTCTTTATTGTTTAACATAAAGATATGCGATTTGGTATGTATATTCATTAAAGTATTTTAATTATCTGTCAAAAAGTTAAGACAGTTATATCAAGTAGTTTCTAAGATATTCGATTTTTAAAATCGCCCATTTTACTACTGATAATTCATTCATTGAGTCATTAAAATTGGGGGGCACCCTTCTATGTAAAAGGGTTTTTTTAGGAAAAAAAATTGAAAATTGCATATCTTTACTCGCAACGCCCTGAAACAGAAACGGTAATATCGTATATTTAGGGGATATTTAGTTTAAAATCTGATTGAACCTGAGTTTCTGAGGTCATATTTTTTTTAGAATTTAAACGACGGCGGGTTTTTTATTCCATATTTTTAACCCCAAAAAAGGGGAAAGAGCCCCCAAAAAAAATATTATTTTAAAAAAGGGGCCGCTTTTCTTCCAAACTCCTTTTTAAAGTACTGATTCCCCAAAAAAAAATTAAAATTTTTTTTGACCAAATTTTTTTGCGATCTGCCTAAACCCCCCGGAAAATACAGAAGATCTGAAAAACCCCCAGAAAAAAAGAATTTGGTCTAATTTAAGATCTCAGTACTTAAAGAGGATGATATTTTTAGATAGGAACATAGCCCTTATTTTACATAAGTGCTTTTGGTGGGATCCCAATTACAGTTATGCTGGCTAATATTCAGTTTTTCAAATAAATCTCTAAGCCTGATTTGGAAAACAAGCGAAGGGTAATCAAAAACAAAACCCGATTTATTTGCTTTAAATTAAAGAGTAAAACATTTTTTTTAATAAAAAAAATTTTCCCCTTTATATATATATATTTTATATATATATATATATATATATATATATATATATATAAAAAATAAATATATATATATATATATATATATATATATATATATATAATTATTATTATAATATTATATAATATTTAAATTTTAAAAAAAAAATAAAATATAAAAGGGGGAAAAAAATATGATCCCAAAATTTTTTAAATGGACGATAGTGGAGCTCAAAAAAAGTCAAAAAACCAAAAACATATGGGCCCAAAAATTAATCTTTTTTAAAAATTTTCCCTTTTCAAATTTAAAAAAATTTAAAACCCCTTTTTTTTCATGGAATGCGAGTCGACCGACGAAGATTTTTTTGATGGTTTTCATATTTACTTTTTTTTTAAAGGGATGTTCATTTACATACAAATAATAAAATTACTTTTTTAAATTTTTTTTGATATTTAATATGAAATTAAATTTAAGTAAAAACGACAAATAATTATTGTTTGGTTTTTATTTTTATTAAAAAAAAAAGGGAAATTACCAAAAAATAGGCCTAAAAAAAAAATTTTAAAAAAAAAATTTTGTTTTAAAAAAGGGCCTTTTTTTTTTTGTTTTTTTTAAAAAAGATTTCGGTTGGGCCCCCATTTCCGTTTTTAAAATTTTTTTAATTTGCACCACGTTTTGGGAAATTTAAAAAATTTTCATTTTTTCCGAAAAAATTAATATTATGGGGTTTTTTAAAAAGCACTTTTTTTTTTTGGTTTAAAAAAAGGAAATTTCTCGGTTTTACACATTCCGGGGTTTTTAAAAAAATTTGGTACATTTGCACTACGTTTGTGGTAAAAAATTTAAAAAACCATTTTATATTTTTCCGATTTTAAAAAACCAAAAAGCCCCCAAAAGGCCGGGGAATTTTTTCAGTTTTCTTTTTTGTCAGACACCAGGATGCTCTTTTTTCCAATTGTTTTTTAACTTTTTTTAATGGGGGGGAAAAAATTTTCATATTTTTTTTTTTTTTAGATTGTAACATTTAAAAGTTGGTCTATTTTTTTACCCAAAAAAAATTACCAATAAGTGATAAAAAAAAAGGTTTCAATTTTAAGATTTTTAAAAAAATTTTTTTTTTTGAAGTTCTAACTTTGACATCGTATAGACAAAAAAATGTCAAAATTTACACAAACAAGAAAGATTTTTTTCCCGTTTTTGGTTTTACCATCGCCCATTTAAACGGAGCAAAAAAAATTTTTACACCCTGAAAAATTTTTATTATTTTTTATAAATATTTTTTAATATTAAATATATATATATATATATATATATATATATATATATATATATATATATATATATATATATATATATATATATATATATATATATATATATATATAGTTTGTAATGTGATTCTTTAAATATTAAATTTGTAAAAGTTTAGTGCACAGTGAATTAAGCCAAAAAATATTTATTTTTAAAATAATGAAAATAAGATTATCCTTTTTGAAATTTATCAAAAAAGAGGTTATTTATTTTCTTTTTTCTGTTACGAAAATTTAAACCTGTGGTCAAAAACAAATTTCTTTCAAAAACACACGTATTTTCTACTTTTTACCAATGTTTTAACAAGAGGTTTTCACAAAAGCTTTTCATATTTTTTTATAATGATCTTTAAAGCTCTAGTAGGTAACTAGTTCTCTATGTACAACTAAAGCTAAATTCGTTAAATGCACTCTTTTCCAAAAAAAAAACAGTTAATTTATTATGTTTTAATTATATAAGTAAGTACCCAATATTTAACATTACTAGAAACTTACGAAAATGTTCTTTAATTATTCCCCCAGGAAAAGGGAAAAATTTTTTTAAAAAGGGGTTTTTGTCCCAATCCAAAAGCTGGAAAATTAAAAAATACTTTTCCCCTAAATACCATAACTTATTAAAAGGTTATTAATTATTGATTTCTCAACCAAGGTAGAGCTCGCTCGTTTAAAATATATCTCGATCGTTTTTCTCAGTATGAGTTTCTCGATAAAAATATAGGAGTGTGGCAACCCTGCCCATGGTACGTCAGTACTTAATGGGCGTACACACGGTCAGACATGCCTTCGAGCTTCCTTTTAAAAAGGGCCCCCGCGAGGGGGGTTTCGGTTTAAAAACCCGATGGGGCCCTTTTGCTTTTGACGCGGGCCCCCCAATCTGGCGTTTCCCCAAACAACAAAGGGTGGGGATCCTTTTCGTTTGCCCCCCGAAAAAAAAAAACCCCGCGAGAACCCCAAATTTTTTTATTTGCGCCCCCTTCCCCGGGAGGGGAGAGACATGACTTCATTTTAAAGAACGAAGCGCAATTTTTAAAAAAAAAAACATGTCATTAATTAAAAGAGTATTTCCCGATTTCATAAAATTTTTTTTTTTTTTAATTCTTTAAAGCAACTTCTTAACGAATTTATCTTTTAAATTTTTAAAACCACATCATCTGCTTTAAATTTTTTTTAACTCCAGAAAAAATTTATACGCAGTATCCTTTTTTTTTTGTCCATTTTTCCCTTTCCCCTTTTATTTTCCCCCCAAAATGAATTTTTCCTCTATAATTTAAAAACCCAAAGTTTTTTTCCTTTAGATTTTTTTTAAAAATTTTACTTAAAAACAAAAATTAAAAAGTTCAAAAATTTACAATAACTGTTTTAAAAAGAAGGCTTGGCACGAAAAGGACACACGTTGCCGGTTTTTCCAAGGGGCGAGACTTGGCGAGTCTGGCTTGAAAATTTTGGGAGTCACGCGCCGGGAATGCAAAGGTTCGCCCGTTCGCCGCTTGGCTTTTGGGTTGTCGGTAAATTTGGCACGAGTCAAAGGATGAACGAGCATCGCAGGCTCGACTTGTCCGAACTAGTGAATCCGTTCCCACACAGAATGCTTGCATTTGCATTTTTCCCCAATTGTGTTGTGTTGTCTTTTAAAAATTATATAGTGCCATTCAATTTTCCCTTAAAATTTCCTATTTTCACTTCAATTTTACTTTCAGAATGGAGTGGTCTAACGATTTGATTCGAGAATTTTTGGAACTATATGAAGGGGAACCAGCTATATGGAACCCAAAGGATTAGATTAGATTATTTGAGCGGAGAAGGCGAAAAATGACCTCCACCACTGCAACCTTACCAGATTTATTGTGGTTTCTCCTATCCCTTTAGAGTACCTTGTCCAAGCCCGTCTTCTTAACTAGATGGAGTCTCGACACTGGCCCCCGGGCTTGGAGTTTACAATGTCCGTTAGGACCTACCGTTATCCTTACGACCTTACGGTTGTGGCTCAGTTGGTCCGATGTAAACTTGGCCGAGCGGGTCTTAATAAATGTTGGCCGCGGCCCGGGGACCCACCAGCTTTGGAAACTGTCTGTCTACCCAACCTTAATAGAGTTTGAAGAGACCTGCCGAGATACCCGAATGGCCCGGCCATTATTTCCGGGCTGATCCTCTTTTGGCTGGTCTGGCCTCTTCGTTGCCTGGATGGCTCGTGGCCTGGTACCCAGGCTACCGTGTTTGTTTGACAAGCTGACTTTTTCGGGCCTGTATACAGTCCCCGACTATTTGGAATTAACTTTTGGGGAACTGATGGCCTTCAGGGCCGCTTGGCTATCTGGTAAATACATATTTTCCTGGATACGAAGCTAAAAACAGAAATTTGGGCACGAAGCTGGAAAGGATTGAATTTGAGTGTGAAATGTTCTTTGCGGATCTCAAAAAGAAGAAAGAAACGAGAAAAACTTAATTTTTATTTTTTTAAAATTTATCATTACTATAAAGCTGCAGCACAATTAATACGCTGATTTTGTTCTTGTTGGCGTCCATCATTTTCCTTAATGCAAACTACTCCACTGTTTTCACCAGAATAAAATCCAGTGCGGGTGCGTCAAGCGCAATTTAGAACTTGGCGAGTGACGTTGCAAGCGTTCAACGCCGTGGGAATAACGACGGCTCGTCGACTTGCCATTGGCAAACTGTTTGCCAAACCGATGACTCGGCAAGTCACGGTAAGTCCCGCGGTTGGGCCGGCTTTAGGACCGGCCTGCGAGCAACATCGAAAAATCAGGAACCGCCAGATCGCTTCACACCGCGTCAAGTCGCCGGAACGCACCATCAGTTCAGCATACACACGATCGCACATACTCGCGAGCACCCTTGCTTTCAGGTAAGCTCGAAGGCATATCTGACCGTGTGTACGCCCATTAACGTGTGTATACTTCTGCGTGCCAAGCCTTCATTTTTAATCAGTTATTATAGTAACCACTGAGCATTAGCGTTGGTGTGTTAAGTAAAATTATAATTTAAAAATAAGTACTACAAGGGAAAAACAGTATTAACAGAATTTATAAAATTATACAGGCAAAATACATGTTTGTGAAAAGTAAAAGCCAAGGAGTACATGGACAAAAATAATTTACGTGTGCATATTTCTTCCTCTTACAATAATTGCAGTGCTAATTAGACATAAATCTTTATTACTCAATGACATATTGATATTTTTATTTTAATAATCGCGGTTCGTTTCTTAAAATGAAGTGATGTCTCTCAGTCCCCACAAAACGTGTGTACGCAAATGACAGTATCAGTCTTACTCGCAGACTTGCCTCTTCAGGTAGGCGCGAAGGCATGCCTGACCGTGTGTACGGCCATTTAGGCTTTAAGCCTTCGTGGACTCTCCTACGATAAAAATAAATATAACAAATATTTTAATACAAATTAATTTTTACTAAACCATCTAAAAATTTAAGTTTTTACAAGATTAATTCTAGAATAATTTGCCTAGACAAAAATTAACCTCATGGTTTGATGTTTTAACAGACACTTGTCTTTTTTCCTTGAAATCTTTTAATTTTTTTTAAATCTATATGCATAGAGCACGACATATTTCGAATAAAAGCGCAGATATATGAAAAAAACTTGACAGGCTTGAAAAGCAAACATTTGTATTAGATCTCTTTCATGTTTGCATTAGAGAAATAAAAACCTATTACGTGTTGCACGCGTGTTAAAAGCTCAGTTGGAGATTTATTTTGTAGCACAGCATCTGCCAATATTGCTGTTTTTTTGGTTTCCTAGTATCTTTAATACCAGAAAATATGGCTGATGTAATATTTTTCTTTAAACGACTATAAAATTCAAATTCGCTAGGATCTTTTTTCTTTTTGTTTGCTTGTTAAATTGTGTCTAATCACCAATTGCTAAAAAATATCAATTTTTTTAAGATTGTTACCATAGTTTGGTTAGTTAGTGATGTAATCGTAATTGTCCATTTTTTAAACTCTGGGCTATTCTTTATTAATGAGATCTTAACAATAAACAGCACAACAAATTCGCAAGCAAATCTGCATAAAATGTTTGTATTAAATTTTATGGGTTTTTTTAAATTACAGAATTAAAAAACATCATTATTAAGAAAGCGGTATAAAGAAATAATTGGGACCTAAATTTTATTCTTTTAAAGTTAGTTGAGTAAAAATAAATTTTCAATAATATTTCTGGTTAACTAAGTTTTTTAAAAAAATACGCCGAATCGCTTTGATTAAATACAATAAATAAACCGATACTATTTTTTTAAATCAAAAATCAAATTATTCTTAAAATTTATAATCAAAAATAAATCACTTTGGGCAATAAAAAAAATAACTAGTGTTTAGTTTCTGTAAAAAATAAATTCGTTTTTAATTTAACTATTAATTACCATATATTTGATTTTTTTTTAAAGTAGGTTTGTATTAAAATCGGTAGAATAGTCGAAGTATTTTTACTAATATACACTTGATAGTTTTGTAAATAAAAGAAATAATTTTATCCTTTTCAAATAACATTTTATGGTATTTTAAATACAGAATTGAAACAAAATTCTTTAAATAAGTCAGTGTAAAAAATAGTTTTTTTTTTAATTATGTATGGTTAAGGGAGTTTGGAACTCTGATTTTTACCTCAATTTTAACATTTTTTAAAAGGTAAAATCAAACAATAAGTAAAACAATGCGTATACCTTTTATTCTTCCATCTTTAAGCTACAATAAAAAAAAATGCTCGAAAATGTTAAACCGTCATTGAATAAAATGGCGCCGAGGAAGGTCGCTGTGCTCCGGCAGACGGGTGCACCTGGTTCAGGTAACTGGAAGGTCAAAAATTTCAGATCAAAGTAAGTGGCAGCAACCCGATCTCCCCGGCACGGTTGGAGACATCATCTGGTAACTTTGTTAGTCGAGGGTTTTCGGGGTCGCTGAATAAGAATATAACATTAACAAGGGCCTGCGGAGTACCTGGTGTGCGCTAAGGATGGCGTAAACGTCTTCTGGAGTTTTACGACAAATTCTCCTAATATCAGCCCAATTTTCTTACTCGGGGGGTTTTTATGGTCACTGAATACGAATATGACATTGACAAGGATCTGCGCAGTACCCGGTGCGCGCTATGGATGGTGTAAACGTCGTCTTCTGGACTTTTACGACAATTCGTCCTAATATTAGCCTAAATTTGTTACTTATGGGGTTTTTGTAGTTGCTGAACACAAATATGAATTTGACAAGGGGCCTGCGGGGTACCCGGTGCGCGCTATAAATGATGTAAACGTCGTCTTCTGGAGTCTTACGACCTAATATCAGCCCAATTTTGTTACTCGGGGGGTTTTTGTGGTCGCTGATTACAAATATGACATTGGTTCCAAAACCGACCAGGGAACTGGATCGGGCGTGTACAGTGAAATGAGGAATTCACAATTCTCCATTCCATTAGGAACACACAGTTCTGTATTTCAAACGGAAATATATCCTTTACTGCACTGTGCAAAAGAAAATAACAGGAGGGCTTATAAAAACTAACGGATCTGCATAATAACAGAGAGCCAAGCGGCACTAGTAAATCCCAAGGTAACGTCCAAACTGACATGGGAAAGCCAAAAAGAACTGGAAGTCCTGGAAGCACGCAACAGAGTAACTCTCCTGTGGGTACTAGGACATTCAGAAATAGAAAGCAACAAAAAAGCGGATGAGCTAGCGAGACAGGGATCATCCACACCATACTTTGGACCAGAACCTGCCCTTGGAGTGACCAAAACCCCAGCACGAGGGCAAACCAGGGAATGGATCCGAAACAAACACGAGGAATACTGGGGAAACCTCAGTAAAATTACACATGGAAAAAGCTTTATAAGGGGCCCATCCAAAAGAACGAAGAAATAACCACTTAGACAAAGTAGGAAAAGACTTCGCATAACAGTAGGGTTGCTAACAGGGCACTATAACCTAAAAGGACACCTACACAAGATAGGCTCATACAATGGGGACCTAAGTTGCAGAATGTACGACGAGGAGAAAGAAACAGCCTATCCTGTGCGAATGTGAAGCGTTGAATCACAAAAGACAGGCATTATTTGGGCAACCGAAAATAAACCCACAGGAATATATCAACCAACCAGTCTCGGGGTTATACAGACTTGTAGAAGGAACAAGACTAATGGGAGGATTGGTATAAAACATAATGGGAGATTAGGCACAAAAAGCCCAAGAGGCTGCGCTGTCTCCGGTAGTGAATTAAAATGGCTCCCGGGGAAGAAGAAGAAGAAGAAGAAAAACTGGGAGGTCGAAAACAGAGAAGACAAAAAATATTATTAAAATATATGAGTGTAGCTATGGTCGGAACCTCGGAAGAGTAAAATCGTCAATTTGTCACAAAATGGCGGCAATTTGAAAAAAAAAAAAAATCGACTTTTTTGTGGATTTAAACGTACGTAAAATCCAAAATTTTAAAGCGATTTTACCTTTCGAGGTTGCAACCATAGCCAGTTTGATTCTCTACAAAATGGCAAAGCGGCATCAAAATTGGTCCAGTAATTTTCCAGCAAAAAATTGTGAATTTTGGGAAATCGCGTTTAAAGTTTTGAAAAGGCGCTTGATTACGCGGGACGACCGGTCTGATAATTGTGTATTTTGGCTATGATAAATGATTTCCGTGCAAAACGGTTTCGCCCATATATTCTTTATAATATAAGATATTAAACAGTGCAATAAAAAATTGATTTTTTAAAACTACTAAACCAGAAAACCCTCAAAAAAGGACAAATTTACCAAATATTCCTGGCTATCCAAATTTAAAGCAAAAATAAAAAAAAAATAGAAACAATTAAATAATTATAAAAATATTATCGAAAATAACATTACTTGAAAAATGAGTTTTTAAAAAGGCATTTATATAATGTAATAAAAAATATCGACAATAATAAGTACCTAAAACATTTTTTTAAATTTAAGTGTCAAAATCTATATATTTTATTTAAAAAAAATACCTTTATAAAATTATAGCCGACACAATAGCCTAAATGAAATTATCACTAATACAACATACTAGGGTAGAAATATTTTTAGCTCGTTTTTGTTAATAATTTGATGCATTTTTGGATATTGTATTAAAAGCTGTATTACTGATAAAGCGTTATAAACAATGAATAGAAACTAAATTTTGTTTATTAAATTTGGTTGAGCAAAAAAATTAACCGAATAGTAAGCTTTTCTGTTTTAATTGAAAAAAAAAAGAGAAATCGGTTTTGTTAGATACAATTAAACAAAATGATACCTATTTTTGTTATTAAAAATAAAATACCTTTCAAAAGAACAATTAGAAAGTTAGTCATAAATAGTAATAAAAAATACCTTTTAAAATAACATGGGTTTAGTATAGGTAAAAAATAAATTTATTTTTAATTTGAACTATTAAATACTAAACATTGGTACTTTCCTTTAAATTAGAACAAGTTTATGTCGAGTTTTGATATAGATTGATTGTCGTACTTTAGGGCAGTAGTAGCTGGTAAACAATTTTGAGAGGTTCTTGAGGCACTTTAAAAATTTTTGTGGTTGTCCTTGAAGGAGCCCTAAACTTAAAAGTCAAGGTCTGGCTAAAGGCCAACGGCCTCCTAAAAACCCTTGAATTTTTTTAACATTTTAGGACAATTACAAAAATTTTGAAAGTGCCTCCAGAACCTACTCAAAATTGTTTACCGGCTCTCGAACTATAGTGTTGTTTAAAAATTATGGAGCCCTTGGATATTGGCTTATTTTTAATTTAAATTATGGCATGGTTAATATAATATTTAATAAAATTTATTTTTACTTCTGATCGGAAACCTGCTTTTATATCACTTTGACAAATAGTCTCAAATTTAACAACAAATCCTTTATATTATAACCCTTAAATTAAATCTGATGAAATAGTTCAAGTAGTATTTTCAGTAATACCACACATTTCTGAAGATTATATAGGTATTTTTAACTTTTAAATATTAATTTTTCAGTATATAAAAATTAATAAATTAAAAATTATATTATTATCAAAGTAGTAAGAAGAAACAACATTTATGACTTAACTTTTTTTACAAAAGTTTATTGAGCAAGACAAATTTACAAAATAGTCATTTTTCTGGTGATATTTTTTTTTTAAATCGTCAAAATAGTTTATTGGGATCAAATTAAATAAAAAAATATTTATGTTATATACGTTCTATATTGTTGTGGTATATTCATGTATCAAATCCAAAACATACCTTTTTTGTATTAAAAATAAAAGTACTTAAAAAAAATAATAAAAATATAGCTATAAGATATTAAAAAACTAACCGAAAATTATAAGTGTTAAGTTTTAGTAAAAGAATAAATTTATTTTATTTTGTTAAAAACTATATATTTTAATAAGAAAAGCGCATCTCTGTATCATAACCTCAAAATAAAAGCCGATAAAATAGTGTAAATACACAATTAGGTTTAACGTATAAATCTGTGTCTCTAAAGAAGAATTCTTTAGAAGAAGTACATCATTTTATGAGAGGATTAAAAAAGAGGAAAACCACAGTAAAGACCAGAACAAAGTAAACAATGACTAATACGGATAATGAAAGGTAAGTCTAAAGGAAATGGAAAAAACAAAAGAGGAAGTTGAAAGGATGAAGAAACGGATATTAGATAAATGCAGTGACTGTGAAGGAGATGTAGGAGAAATATTTTTGTATTGTCTGTAGTGTCTCTTATAATAAAGATATATCAGGTAGTGACTGCATTTAAAGAAACTCTTGCAAGCAATATGGGTGTATCAAAGGTGACATCACATCATACACTTGCCTAAATCAGAGAAGACAGAATTAAAATAAATTATGTCTACTTTGCCTAAATTATGAATCAATTTATAACTTCAAAGGGACTACTCTTTGTTATAATAATGGTTGATAATTTTCATATTTATTATATATATATATATATATATATATATATATATATATATATATATATATATATATATATATATATATATATATATATATATATATATATATATATATATATATATATATATATATATATTTATATATTTAATAAAAAAAAAAAAAGTATATATATTTTTTTTTTTTGTGCTGATAAGGAAAAAATGAACAAAAAAACTTTAGTTTTCTAAAATAGTTTAACGAGTTCTTAGTTTTTATTTAAGATATTTTTGGTTCTTGTCAGTTGACATAACACATAATGTTAATTGTTGCTCCAGCTGTTAATAAACTGTTCAACAAAAAGATCGTACCATTTAATTTTTAGACCCATTTTCAGACTACTGTAACTTTTTTAAAAATTTACTTTTTTCGATATTTAAAACGGAGTTTAAAACCGGGTTTCTTCTACTTTAAGCTGTATGGCTTTTAGTTTTAATAAGATGAATATTATCATGATGTACAGGGTGATCAATAGAGTGCTTTAAAAAAACAAAAAATTCGAGTGTGTTCCATTTAAGTGGTAATTTTTTTTTGGTCGTTATAATAGGGATTGTTACCAAGGTCATATCAATATCTCTAGACGTTTATGCCAGTGTTTGAATTGAGGACCTCTGGCTTGCAATACACTTCCAAACGTCAAATTTTGGTAATCAATTCTTTAAAAAGCTATAACTGGAAAATGGATTGACGGATTTCAACGAGCGTTTCATTTTCGGAAAGCTAATTTCATGTAGATTTTTATGTCCTAAGCACTTTTTGATAGGTTATAATTTTATGAGTATACGGGGCCAACAAATACCAAAAACGTAGCTGATTTAGAAATCTTAAATATAGGGTAAATTATTGAACGCCAAAGGGACCATATGTGTGTGTTTTGTTTTAAAAATGGCCAAGTTGAAGTTTGTGTCAATATCTCGAAACGATTTCTACCGTTAATCGATTTATGCTGTTTAAGTACCTGTAAACTTATTAAGCAAAAATGCGTCGTTATTATGGCATTAGGTCTAAATGGTAGGAATTCCAACAACGTCTTAAAATTTTAAATATTTTTAAACATAAATAAAGGGAATTTGGTGTTGTACACCATGATATACGGAGTGATCAACAAAGTGCTTTCAAATTCATTATGGTATCCATAATTACCGCAACATTAGGTACAGAACGGCCTTGTTTGCGCAACATGTTTTAGATTAAAATTGTTACGCTTGAAACTCTCTTTAGTACATTTCGGTGTCCAAAAACTTACCGCACTATATTTTTTAGTTGATTTAAGCTTAGTTTTGCCATTTTCAAAGAGTCAAATTACCTCTACAAAAACAAAAAAATATTTACTTGATAGCAGTGATGTGTTTCGTATAGCAACGTTGGAATAACGTCATTGTCATAAAACAATTTGTAAGTCAAACAAAACTTTTTTTCATTTTTAAAACAAAACACATACTTATGGTTCCTTTGGCGTTCAATAATTTACCCCATATTTAGGATTCTAAATCAGCTACGTTTTTGGCATTTGTTGGCCCCGTATTCTCATAAAATTATAACCTATCGAAAAGTGCTTAGGACATACAAAATCTACATAAAATGAGCTTTTCAAATTTAAAACACTCGTTGAAATCCGTCAATCCATTTTCCAGTTATAGCTTTTTAAAGAATTGGTTGCCAAAATTTAACGTTTAGAAGTGTATCTCAAGCCAGAGGTCATCAATTCAAAAACTGGCATAAACGTCTAGAGATATTGATATAACCTTGGTAACAACCCATATCATAACGACCCAAAAAACTTACCACTGAAATGGGACACACTCGAACTTTTTGTTTTTTTGTAGCACTCTATTGATCACCCTGTACATCATGATAATATTCATCTTACTAAAAATAAATGCAATACAGCTTAAAGTAGAGAAAACGCGGTTTTAAACTTTGTTTTAGATATTCAAAAAAGTTATTTTCTAAAAAGTTACAGCAGTTTGAAAATGGGTCTAAAAATTAAATGGTACGATCTTTTTGTTGAGCAGTTTACTTACCTCAGAGCTGTTAATTCTAGCCCCAAGAACGAGGTAAGAATTAACAACTGACTTTTTTCAAGAAAATTGATCTGTTTAGGACAATATTCTTTTTATGTTTTATTAATGTTAATAATATGATAGCAAAATAGTTGAAGCATCATATACAGTAAAGCGCAGAGTACTGCGAACATAGGACAATCTTGGACGATTTTGGATGTACCTAAAAACGCCGCACGCATTGCTTATCGATCAATAATCTTCCAGCAAACAATTCAATACGTTTATTTCTGAAATAATTCTTTAGTATCGAACGCTCGACAGCAATAGTTGTACAGTGTCGAATATTTACGACCAAAAAGTTTTTTTAATAAAATAATTATTATTAGTAATGGATGTTTACGAACTGAAAGAGAAAATTAAAATATTTGAATGGTATCACCATGTTAGGGGAATTAGGGAATTATTTATTAATTTATTTATAACTAAGCCGACTCCCACGATTTCCCCTATTTACCGAGTCATTAAAAACTTTCTGACATTTGGTTGTTTAACTCCAAGAAAACATAAACATGATAGTGCCCTTGAAAAAAAACCAGGAAAGGAAAATGAAAGAAATTATGGTAGTGACAAGTGTTATTAAAAATCCTACAGTTTCCATTAATACAATTGCAGAACAGGTTGATTTGTGAAAAAGATCAGTGGAAGAGTGCTGAAAAAATTTATACCGCTCCTACAAAGTAAGAAAAACCCACGAAATTAACCCTGATGATCATTTTAGACAAATACAATTTTTAAAACTGCAATGGAAATGAAAAATAACAATGCATTTATAAGAAACATTGTTTTTACTGATAAATCGACATTTCCACTTCATGGTCTCACCCAACGATTTTTTCTCTGGGGTCACGTAAAATCAGAATTTATGGTTTCCAGGAGAATAGGGCTATTAATCTACAAAAATTACAATTACAAATTGAGAATTCTTTTAGGATTATTACCCTTAACATTCTAGCAAATATCAGAAGGCGTTTTTATGACAATCTTGGAATTTTGTGGCTCAAGAAGGTGGTTTATTTGAGCATCTTTGATAACTTGAAAGAGTTTTTGTATATTTTATGAATGCACATTAAATTATTTTCTTAAGAATATCTTCTACGTTTCATTATTTATTAGAAAAAATTATTTTATTTTATTAGGAAAAACTGTTTGGTTTTTAAGACCGCAGCAAACGTTGCGGTCTCGTAAGCAACTAATTTTAAATTTATGGCTTATAAAAAAATCAGATCGAAGTCGGTTGACGCTAGAGAGGCTCTTGTTACTTGCCTACAAACACTGCATCCTCTAACTGAAAATAAAAACGTAGTACACAACTAAACTGGGCAGATAATTCTTCCGAATTTATCTCCGCATTCCCCACCAGTCCCAACCAAAAATAAGCCAACTAAGGAAACGAGACGGAAATTGAAATGCAAGCCACAAAATTATTATTGGTATTTTAGAATTGGGTTCATCCAAAATCGTCCAGTGTTCCTCCTATGTTCGCAGTACGGTGCGCTTTACTGTATAATGAAAATCACGTATAAATGTTAAAACATTTTAAAGCTTCAACTAAAAACCCAATTTTTGTTAATTGTAGCTCCGGTCTCCCCTATCCATTATTAATATGCTTAAATGAAATATCTGACTCAAGAATATGTAAATAATTTTACCGTAGCTTTTATAGTTAACTTATTATCCCGTCATAAAGCGTCATACATTGAAATCAGCGTATCTCGTGCTCTAATGGTTATATGTCACTTTAAGCTATTAAAAGGCAAATATAGGATTTGAAAGGTATCTAAATCATTATCTAAATCATCGATGTACTTATTTGACTAATAAATGGTAAGGATTTACTATCGATTAACGAACCTAACATTAAATTGCAAATTGCATTGACATTTTGATACAAATTAAAAATATATCGTGTGTAGCAAAGTTAAACAATGATTGGCACGGTTAGTGATGGGATAGGTGACCACTAAAAAATACCATGTGTTCTTATGTATTTTTCGGGCTCTACAAAAAACTGTAAGTCATGTCTAAATAATATTACTTAGATTTTATTAAAGGATAGTAAAAAGGCAATGTTATTTGTATAATGCACGTGGAAGCACTACCGCGTTATCCAAAAGGTGCCGTGAAATGCAGTGCAAAAATGTGGTAAAATGGGTTAAACATTTATAAATATGTGACCCATAATATCCCGTACCTATGTTTTATATTAGCATTCGTGGCTTGTCCCAAAAATTAAAAAAAATACGGATGACTCAACGGACATGTAACGGCTGATTACCTTTTTATTTACAAAGATATTTTTCTAAAATTGGGCTGCTTCTACAGTGTATGGTTACCCTCTTTTAGATGTTATCAATTTATTTTTGGGTTTTTCTATTAAGCCCGAAGTTACTTTTTTTTTAAATACCACCCCATATGTTTTTTCTGGTCTTTTTAATTTGCCCTAAAATTCTCTGTTTAACCATGTATCACAATGTGACATTTACTTTTTAAATGACGTTAAAAAAGCATTTATTCAAATAAGCTTCAGTAGGCCATGCAGCTTACAATATGTTTTACATTGTTTTGGTCTGGTTGATGTCAGTCGACGGCGACTAGACTTTTTCATATTTCGAAAAAAAACTCCTGAAGCAACTCGTAGTATTTAGGAAAATAGAATAGAAACAGCATATTTTTCTTTGTCCATTCTATGAAAAAATTATTTTTCTTAAATTTATCCAAACAATTATCATTACTGATTTGATTTATTAATTTATTGCATAATAACCGAATGAAAAATATCTGTCATCGTTACACTAGAGGTTTTAAATTATTGATGATGATTAAACCTATTAAAAACGGTAGAAAAATTATTGTTCTATAGAATGGACAAATAAAGTATACTGCTTCTATGTTATTATTTTTTTTTTAATATTTTGCGAGTTGCTTTAGAACTCCTTTTCGATATATAAAAAATCTAGGCATGCTCCACCAGTGGCGTAAATAATTTTTTTTCCTGGGGGGATAATGCAATATAAGGTGTAAAAAGTATGATGTTCACGATTTTAATGGGCGATAGTGGAGCTCAAAACAAGCCAAAAAAGCCAAAAACGCATAGGTCAAAAGTTAATTGTTTTCGAACTATGGCTTTCAAAGTTTAAAAAATTTGGCAACAGCGCGCTAATTTCATCACTCATCGAGGCGAACGTCGAACGTTTTTTGCGACTTTTACATATTTACACTTTTTTTAAAGAGATGTTTATTTACATACAAATAATAAAAATTACTTTTTGCAATTTATTTTAATATTTAATTTAAAGGTAAATTAAGGTAAAAAACAATACATTATTGTTTGGTTATTATTTGTAGTTAAAAAATAATTTTACTTACCACAAATAGGAAAAATATTAATTTTAAGAGCACAAATTATTATGTTTTAAAACAGCACTTTGTAAATTTTCTTGAATAATGAAATTTCTCCGTTGCACACATTTCGTTTTTAAAACTCTTGGACACTACAGTTGTCTTAAATTTATAAAATACCCTTTTTGCCGATTTAAAAACAAACAAAAATATCGCGGCCGGTGAACACGTACAACTAAATACTCCAGTCACAAGGCTTCTAGGTAGCTCTGTTGCTAATTGTTTTTTTAATTTTTAACTGAAGGAAAAATTATTATTATTAATATTTTTTTATTTGTAGGTTGAAACATTTAAAACTTAGTTTATTTTATTAGCAAATGGATGTAGTGATAAGCGAATAAGATAAAAGTTTCCAGTTGTTAAGGTTTTTAGAAATAATTGCTTTCAAAGTTCCAACTTTGACATCGTGTAGACAAAAATCTGTCAAGTTTTGACACATATGTCATATGAGCTTTTCGACTTGTTTTGAGCTGCAATATCGCCCATTAAAATGATGAGCATCATACTTTTTACCCATTGTATAAATATATATATATATATATATATATATATATATATATATATATATATATATATATATATATATATATATATATATATATATATATATATATATATATATATATATATATATATATATATATATATATATATATATATATATATATATATATATATATATATATATATATATATATAATAATATATATAGAGTCATCACGGGTTGACACCACCCGTCCGAAGAGCCGATGGAACGGCGAAACGAAGTTAGACACCCAGTCTACTATTGAGTACATTCAGTTAAGCGAAAGCCAGCCCAAGCGAAAGTTAGCTTTGTCGTGAGGCGTAAGCCAATGGTAACAGCAAGGCGATGTTAGGCCAAGCGATGTTATACTGAATGACAATGCTCAAGCTCGATGAATAAGCTAGGAGACCAAAAACGAAGGTGAGAGGAAGTTAATCAACTCTCCACTCTTCTTGCTCCTTTCAGATCACATACCTACCGACTACCTAGCGATACCTAGCGACTACCAGTCTGTTGGGGTATGGTCCGTCTCATCTGGAGTTGAGAGCGTGCCGGTTGAAGAAACCTTGCAGCACTCCTCCGTGATGGATCGTCCCGTAGGACATGGGCCTGGGATATGGATTTGTTCAGCTATAGAGCGAGCAGATGTAGACTTAAGATCTAAGTGTGCAAAGTCCGGTCGATAAACGCCAGAACTTGACCACCTGAGATCACTGGTACGTCTGGTTGACATAAGCCAGTTAGGGTCAGTTTCGTCCTGTTTGTTGGACTCATCAGACGCGGAAGGATACCGCGTGACTGCCGAAAGATACATTTTGTATCGAGTAAGTGTGTCATATATATATATATATATATATATATATATATATATATATATTATATATATATTTTTATATATATATATATATATATATATATATATATATATAAAATATATATATATATATATATATACAGGGTGATTACTAAATACTAAAAAATAAGGAACTTACATTCATTTATTGTGGCGAACACGGTCCTGTCTTAAGTAAGTTGTCACCTCCCTGGGCTGTGGTGTTTAGACACGGTGAACGTGATTTTCCCGCAATGTTTTCTACACTTTTCTTTTACTTAAACCAACCTGACTTGCAATGACCCGAGCACTTGGGTCCAGAATAAGCCCGCAAGGGAAACCGTCGCGTCGCTCGTACAATCTCGAAGCAACGTTTGCAGATTAACGACACTTTCCATATATAAGAACATATCCACGTATTTATATTGTGCCATTTTCGCGATATTACGATCATTTAAAACTAAAATTATCCTTGCGTCGTCCAAAAAGAGCAATACGACTAACTCACGGCGTGATAAACAAAACAAAACACAGGCGTAAATAAGAAATAAACTATCTATTTACGTTCAGGTCCGCACTAGCCAAGCTTTCAAATAAATGTATGTAGCTTTGTTATTTTCAGGTTTTTTAAAAAATGTTATTTAAAAAAGTTGCTTATTTTAACGAGTTTTATACACAGTTAAAAAAAGCGCCAACTTAGGAATCATCACATCACATGCTCCATATATATATATATATATATATATATATATATATATATATATATATATATATATATATATATATATATATATATATATATATATATATATATATATATATATATATATATATATATATATAATATATATATATATATATATATATATATATATATATATATATATTATATATATATATATATATATATATATATATATATATATATATATATATATATATATATATATATATAAAAATATATATATATATATATATATATATATATATATATATATATATATATATATATATATATATATATATATATATATATATATATATATATATATATATATATATATATCTTGAATGATTTTATCCCCATATTTACTAAAAAGGTTTAATTTAAATACTAAAACTAATTTCAAAGTTATACAAACTAAATAACAAATTTCTATATATTTCAAAGCATATTATATAACTGAACAAACATAGCACTAGGATTAATTGATTTTTTTAAACTTTTTTGTAAATACATGGAATAAATTCTTTAAAAACTTAATTTAACCATTCAGAGAAATATTTGCCCTTCAGTCGAAAAAAAATAAGACAAAGTAGCTTTCTTTTGAATGCCTAAATTTCGTTCAACAATATCACAATAATAGTACAAAATCTCCCAAAAATTTTTAAAAAACTGTTCTTTCGTCTTCTTTATACTGCCAGCTACTATTGACTTTTCTATTTTCTTTCTTTCAATAATTTTTTTCAAATGGTGATTTACATTGCCTTGGCAACCTTTACCAATTTGTTAGGTAATCTTTAAATCATTGAAACAAGGTATATTCAGAAAGATGCTTGCGATTATTACTCAGGACATCAACAATTTGTTTCTCTCGTTCTTGGCGATGACAAAGTATACTGGATTTTCAATTAAAATATATATATATATATATATATATATATATATATATATATATATATATATATATATATATATATATATATATATATATATATATATATATATATATTATATATATATATATATATATATATATATAGCAGCAGATTCCTAGGTCGAAATAATACAATTTACGTAAACTTGCTTATACGAAATCAGGACTACATATGGCGAAAACATCATGAACGACATAAAATATCTGTCAAAAAATTATTATAAATTGGCAAATCAAAAAAATAGACGACAATTTTTATTGAGGTGCAAATCTGAAAAAATAACACCAACATTTTTAAATTTAAAAGTAAAACACATTACATTTTGTTCCGCTAACCTAGGAAGGAAATTTCACGAAACCGTTTTAAATAATTTTAGATCTGGCACACTTAATTTACTAATAAGTGACACCATTATAAATATACAATCCTTAGAAAATAAAATATTGGAAATTAAAAATAAGCTTAAAGAAATTCTATCAGCAGAAGACTTTCAAAATTATTTGAACAATATAACTAAAGAGTACGAAACGTTTTTTGCAAAAATAAAACAAAAAAATATAAATAAAATCAGTTCATTAATCTCTAAAACAAAAAATAGCTCTTATCAAAACATTAATATAGAAAAAAATTGGCTGGAAAATCTGACAGACGTAGAAATTCCTGACTATGCTGTTGATATACTTAGTTTGGGATCCAATTTTGCTTCTCCAATCACAAACTTAAATGAACTTCCCATCCCTGAAATTGTTTCATCCGTTGAGGTTTCAATTGACAACCTTAGTATTGACAAAAAAGACAATATTAGAGCAAACTGTAGCAATATTCTTACAACTTATAAAAACAAATTAAATTCTAAACGGTATAAAACAAAGCATGACAAAATTGACAAAGAACTTTGCATAAAAATTAACAAAACAAAATCTTTTCTTAAAAAACATCCGAATTTAAAGATATTAAGGCCGGATAAATCAAATAAAACCGTCATTATGGAATCAGACGAATATGATAAAAAAATGGAACTACTGTTGAATGATCCCGGCACGTATAAAAAAATAAACAGCGACCCAACTAACATTTTGCAGAAAAAAAACAACGATCTTATTAAACACTGGGAAAACAAAAACTACATATCACCAAACAATGCAAAAAATCTAAAAATTCACAACGCGCAAGCTCCAAAAATCTACGGGTTACCAAAATTACACAAGGAAGGTATTCCAATGCGCCCTATCGTATCTTGTATACAATCCCCACTAAGTAATCTATCCAAATTTCTTAAAAATATTCTAAAAAACATCATAAACAAAAGTAACACCTACATTAAAGACTCTTGGGATTGCAAAGAAAAAATAAACAATATTCATATGCCAAATGACCACATTCTTATATCTCTAGATGTGGTTTCACTGTATACAAACATACCAGTTGAGCTTGCTCTTGAAATAATCAGGAGAAAGTGGAAGGAAATTGAAAATTACACAGACATACCAATGGATGAATTTTTAAAAGCTATTGAATTAACTTTAAAATCAACATATTTTATGTACAAAAATAACTTTTATAAACAAGTAGAAGGATGTGCAATGGGCTCCTCTATATCTAGTGTCATAGCTCAGATGGTATTGGAGGACCTCGAGGAAAAAGTAATTGCCAAACTGGATTTTCGGCTTCCTTTCTTTTTTAGATATGTGGATGATTGCCTTACAGCAGTTCCTATAAATAAATGTGACTATATTCTTAACTGTTTTAACGCCTTTCACGAAAAACTTAAATTCACCATAGAGCTAGAAAAAATAAACTTTCTAGATATGACCTTACACAAAAAAAAATAATAATATTAAAACAGAATGGTATACAAAAAAGACCTGGTCTGGCCGATATATTAATTATTTTTCACAACATCCAATATCTCAAAAGAAATCTGTGATTGTCGGCCTCGCCGACAGAGCTATAAAACTGAGCAGCTTGGAATACCAACCTAAGGCTATTAATAAAGCTAAAGATATTCTCATCAAGAATAGCTACCCAAAAAAATTAATTAATATCATCTTTAATAACAGATTGCAAAAAGCAAATAACCCTAACCTAAATACAATAGACAAAAAATCAATTAAATATTTATCCCTCCCATACGTTCAGGGACTTTCGGAGAGTTTACAAACAACCCTAAAAAAACATGATATCGCCGTGTGTCATAAAAGCCACAATATTCTCCAAAGAAAGTTCTTTAGCTCACTAAAAACTAAAACCCCTAAACACCAAAAAACTCATACTATCTACCAAATTCCATGTAACGACTGCCCTAGTGTCTATATTGGCCAAACAACACAATATCTCAAAAATCGATTAAATGGGCATAAATATGACAAGAAAAATAAAACAGCTTTAACTAAACACGAAAATGAAGCAAAGCATACTTTTAATTATCAGGACACAAAAATTTTAAGAACGGAACCAAATCAGAAAAAAAGAGAATTTCTAGAAATGCTTTTCATTAAAAAACATGAAAACTCTATAAATGATAAAACAGATATTAAAAACCTAAGCCAATATTACTACAACGTCATTAATTAATTTCAGTTTTATCGTATCATGCAAAATTATTTTCCCACTCTCCTTACACTCAAATAATATAATAACTTTTCTTAAAAAAACCTATTTTCATATTTAATCTTCATAGCTAAATAAAAACAACAAATACTATTCTTTATATTTTAAAAAACTGTTTTTAACATTAATTGTAAATTAAAAAAAAATGTTTTGGACTCTTATCTTGTCTCAGGATACGGAAGGAACTGCTTACTACCGTTTCAGTATAAATAAATGTTTTAATTGTGCATGTCCTGAAGATTTTAAAATGTTTGTACATGTATGTGTTTATAAGTGTTTTGAAGTTTATTATTAATGGACAGATTTCCTTCTAGGGTAAGCCAAAAACATAATTAATTATTGTAAAATTGTAAGATCATTTTATGTAATACACAAAAGAAAAAGTTATAATTATATATAAGTAACCACTGCCATATTAATTTTAGATGTATAAACACTGATGAAGGCTTTTGCCGAAACGTTTGTAATTAAACAATATGAAAAATTAAAAATAACCTTTTAATTTTCAAAATAAATGTGAACCAAAACTCCCAAGAAATTAAATTGAAGTATATATATATATATATAAAATATATATATATATATATATATATATATATATATATATATATATATATATATATATATATATATATATATATATATATATATATATATATCTATATATGAATTGTTGAATCTCTACTTGGCTTCCTAGATCATTTAAATTCCATTAACCAGAGGATCCAGTTCACAGTGGAATTTGAAGAAAATTACCGACTACTATTCCTGGATGTACTTGTCACTAGGACCCAAAACGGCAGGTTACAACATACTGTCTATAGAAAACCCACTCACACCAACAGGTACTTGAACGCCGATTCCCACCACCATCCATCGCAAATACAAGAAGTTGCCACTATATTTTTTAATATATTTTTAAAATATTATAAATCATTAGTATTTACTATAGCAAACAAATTCTACATACTTGTCAATCTGATATATCAGTCATGTTTACATTAGGAAAAAGGTTTTAAAATTAAAACTTGGTTTTTGCCCACTTGTGTTAGATAACTATATTGCGGTGCGTTGTACATACAAATTTGTTCCAAGTTATTGGATCTACTAAATAAATTTCCAATATTTTCCTAAACATTTTTTCAATTGTTAATATCTGTATCAAAGCCCGTATGTTTAGCAGATCTAAATCGCCGCCAAAGCTATGTAAATTTCGGTGGCGCTAGCCAAAACAATACGCGAAAATATCAAAGGGCTGACTCATGCAGTATTAAAATAATAAATACGATTGCAAAAAGGAATACACATTTCATTTTAAGAAAACCCTATAGGGGAGATTAATAATTACGGTTTTTCGAATCCTTTTATTATTTAATTTGTTTTATAGCATATTGGAAATAATAATTTGCAACCTTAAAATATTTTTAATATTTCCTGGAAAGGGGCTTATTACCCCCTCTACCCCCCCCATATCTACGCTAGTGTGCTCCACTGGCATCAATTCGGCCAAAACAGTATATATATTATATATATATATATATATATATATATATATATATATACATACATAAACCTAAGTACCAAAGTACCGTGAGCGCCGGGTTTTCCGGAGTTTAACCCATTCTTTTTCCAGTTCCGTCAACGCTGTCCAAGCACTGAAACATGCAAATGTTGCATTTTACAGCACTTTTCAGACAACGCGGTAGTGCCACCACGGACATTATTTTTAATAACTACTACCTAAATATGTCTTCCCGGCTGGAGATCGAACCCGGATCGCCGGGGTGGCGAGCCGAGACTCTGACCACTACCCTACCGAGGAGACAATTCGTTTATTATCGTTTAAAAAGTTACTAGATAACTAAATAATAAACAAATTATTTATTGAAAACAAATGTCACAAGAATTTTAAGACTATATACATGGTGGTATTTAAAAAAAATAGGGGGTCTTTCGGTTAAACCAGAAGTCGTATATATAAATAAATAAATCCAGAAAGAGAACAACTATATACAGGGTGTCCCATTTTCGACAGTTTTATGGGGTATCTTCATTATTGTTGGCGTTATCAAAAAAATAATATAGGCGTCAAGTGCTCTTTTTGGGTCAAACCTAAAATGGTAAATTTTAAATTTGAAAATTTTCTCTTGCCTGAGAAATACGGGGAAAAATAAAAAAATTGTTAATTTTAGAAAGGCCCTATATTTAGCATGTTAAATTCTCTTTCAAAAATATAGCACACTATGGATAATATTGGTTTTCTATACGATTTATTTTAACTGTATTATTTTAAACCATAGTAGGCTATGAAACAAAAGCTAATATCCTAGAAACAAATCTTTGTTGACATTGTAGCTATAAAGACATTACACAATATATTTTAACAAAAAGTAGAGGAAATAGTTGGCACAGAAAGTTAATTAAAAGCTATAGAAACTTTGAAACGAAAAAAAAAGATTCCTATTAAGGGAAAAATAACGGAAATCATTGCAAATGTCCAAAAGCCCCTCCGTTGTTTTCAATGCACTCTTGAATTTTTTTTCTAATGAGTTTTAAGGCATTTATGCTGTGCAATGGTTTTATTTTTGCAAAGGCCTTATGAATTTTTTGATCAAGTTGTTGTCGGATTAAGATGACTTTTTTTATACATTTTGTTTTTCAAGACTCTGGAGGTATCTGGAGGTATAAGATCCGGGGGTAGTAGTGGCTACATTATAGGTCAATGTGCTTCTATCTTATGGTTTCTAAAGTGAGTATTTAAATACTGTCTTATTCAAAGAGCGTTATGGATAGAAGCGACATCTTGTTGAAAGTAAATCTCTCTTACTTTGTTTAAAGGGACATCATCTAGGATATCCAAAAAGGTTTGATGGGATTATGTCCAGATATCTATCTGCCTTTAAATTTTCTTCAAAACAGCGTTACACCAGTTTATTTTAAAATAAAAAATTACTTACATTCATCCCAAATCAACCTTGTTGACGAACAGGTCGTACCTTGTGGAGATCCAATGTCTTTCATTATGTCATTATGATTTTGTTGTGAAAAAAACGATCCTCGTTAGATTTATTTAAAAACCAGTGACAAAATTCCAATCTTCTCACATCATCACCAGGATGCAAATATTGGGTAATATTAACAACATAGGGAAAATATTTATTTGCGTCAAAATTATTTGCGCCTTATATTTTAAAATTCCATTTTCAGTTTATATTTTTCTGACGAAGGTAGATTTTTGTTCCTAAATTTTAAAGTGATTCTAAAAATAAAATAAGGGTGTGTGTATGTGTGTGCTTAAGACAACAAAACAGAAGTCACAACTTCACTAAGACGAGATTCCCTATTAACCTTTCACAATCTAACATCAGCAAATCTCAAATTCAAGACGATTAAAGAATCGATCCATTAAAATACAATATGCATTTGGTCATATTTTAGTGCCTGGCTTTTTTTTTCCGACTACATTATGAGCGTTGCAAGCCGAGTCTGACGCTGCAGTCTCAAGCAATACCCACAAAAAGTGCTAAACGCGTTGAGCTACTACTATTTAAAGCTATCACAGGATACCGGATTATGGGCCTCGACAAATCCTAACACGCATATTTCTTTATTTTTCTCGTTTTCTTTATTATAAGTTTTTGATGTCGACTTAGTAAGAGAGCCGTATGTTTTTAAAATAGTCATCGGAATATGTCCTTAAATGGTTGCCGTCTTACCAGATATCGAACAAAATATAAATTATGCGCCATTTCTTCGCATTTTCCACTTTCAATATAAACTAATATATAATTTTTTTTTTTACAAAATTGATAAGCCTTTTCCACAAATTAATATGTAAAAATGAAATAGACGTTGAATGTTAATAACAACTAGAATGTCAACCTAGTTTTTTTTCTAGGATATTAGCTTTTGTTTCAAAGCCTAGTGTGGTTTAAAGTAATGAAGCTAAAAATAAACCGCCTAGAAAACCAATATCATCCATGGTGTATTATATTTTGGCAAAGAGAATTTAATATACTATTTTTTTAGATTGAAATATACAGGGTGTTCCATTTAAAAAGAATGAGGTTAGGTCCGATTACTGTTTACCTGACCCCGTATACTTATTATAAAAACCGCAGATTATTTAACAATCATTATTAACTTTAAGCAAATTTTTGCTGGCTTACCATGTAACATATTTAATTGTGCACAGCATAACTAATAGGCAGCACGATCTTTCCGTGGCAGCGCTTTTAATATTTTTAAGAACGAAACACGAAAGAAACGATTACAATTCAAATAAGGCAGACAGATTATATCTTAGCAAAAGGTTGGCTGAACTTCCGCAATAAAAAATGACCGTACTTTCCCATCAATTCATGAAAGGATGCTACTTTCTGTTAGTTATGCTGTGATACCGGTATGTTGTGGTTACATAGAAAAAATTTGGTCTTTTTTTAAAAATATTTTTCTTTGTCTCTTTGGACGTAGAAAAAAATGGGGTCATTCTGAAATTGACATTTTTTTTATTTTCCCCCGTATCTCTCTCTCAAGCGAGCGAAAATTTTCAAATTTTGATTTTAAAATTTTAAGTTTGACAAAAAGAAAAAAACACATGAGGCCTATATTAATAGCACCAATAATTATGGAGATACCTTAAAAAGTGTCTAAAAAGGGGCATTCTGTACTATAGCAACCATCCTACTTTTAGAGTAATATTTTTGTATATAAGGCTATTACATGTCTGCTGAGTCACCCAGTATAGATGTTAGTAAGTACCAGAAAAAAAAATTATGTACTGCCCCTTTTTAACTAGTAGTCTTGTAGTATTTCAAATTTTTAAGCAAAATACATATGCACGACGGCTGACTATACTAGATATATAAATTTACCATTGTTTAACAAGCTTGGCTGATTAAAACAAGACCTTGTAAAGTCTGGTTTAATTCTCGCATATTCATCACCCTAATAAGAAGATCGCGTTTCCCAATTTAATAAATATCGATAAGAGCGCTAACGACTGACACATTCAGTTCAACTAAGTTAAATAATTTTTCAACTTTATCGCTTACGAGGTAAATATTTTACGTTTACCTTCGTTTTATTTTAAAGCATAAACCTATTTAACATTTTTTATTTTGCAAACAAAGTGTTGAGAAAACCGTGTAAAATATAATTTACAGAATATTAAATTTTCCCTTTAAATGAAAAAAGATTAAATAATCATACCTAAATCATAAATACATTTTTATTAATTTTTTTTCAATATTAGCAGGATTTTTAGATTTGACGTCGTGACTTTTTTATTATGGGGAACAATCTGTTGGCAATACTTTAACAAGGAATAACCACAATCGTATTCTGCCTAAAGTACTACTGAAACTCACAAGAATACTTACCAGACATGAAACTATAAAACAATGTTTCCTTTTCTAAGATGCACCCTTTATAGGTACTTTTGAAAAAATAGTTGTTCTTAGCCAATTTTTCTTAAATCAGCAAATTATTTGTCTTAAAAGCATAGTTTGTAACTTTTTTCTTGTCCAGATATTGGTTGATGTTTGACTGTCAATGTCTTACATTGTTTTCATAAAAATATTTTTTATTTTATATAAAAAAATGTTTTGGAAAAAATGTTTTTGACTGTACTTTCTTTTTTTATATTTTAGGTGATTTTGAGAATCCCTGGTAAATTAAAGAGGACTAATGTCTCATCAGCCTTTCGTCTCAAACAGGTAGAAGGGCCAAGCAAAAATCAAAATCCAGCGGGGTTGCTGCATCGAGCGCTAACGCGGGCTGCCGGTTTTCAGCTGGAACGGCCGGGCGCACGGCCCCTTGCTTTGCTATGTTGCCAATTTTATCAACCCATTTCGATTGCAAATGGTACCATTTTTCTTATTGGCAGTAACAACAAAAAACTATTTTATTATATATAACCCAGCAATTTTATGAGATCTTTAAGGTTTTCTTAAAAAGTAAAAATGTTATAGGCTGTATAAATTATATTAACCTCTAGATTGGCTTATCGATAGGAAAAGTTACTGTGTTTAACTTACTTTTTTTATAAACCTAAGGTTTATTAAATGACAATTAAAGCTATGTGCAACATTTAGTGAGTTTGAGGCTATTGTACTACTTTTTGGTATACATTTTAGATTTAGTATGAAATTATAGATGCATACAAATCCTTATTTGGAAATAAAAAGCAACTAAATACTGTATTGTTTCTGGTTTGACTCAAAGTCAAACCCACTTATTAAATGCCATCTTATTATCATATTCTGCTTGAAATTATTTTTAGACATATACCCACAAATTAACTTAAGTTTTTGCGGAAATCGCAATACAGCAATTTTTGTTTAATCTAATTAGGTTGTATTAATTTAAAAGTATATATGTTAAAAAAATATTATTAATATTATAAAAAACATTTTTTTATTCTCGCATAATTTTACTTAAAACCAAATAGCCTTATCTCTAAAATTTAATTTTGGTGTTAATAAATGGCAAATGTGTATACCAAAAAACACAGACGTGTTACACAGTCAATGAGCATTTAAATTAAATTAATTAATTTTTTAATTAAAAGTAAGTTATTGGTAAACATGAGCTTTTTTACATTTATGGGTTGCTGGTTATCAATTAAGTCACTGCCTTTTTAATTCACTTTTCCTTAAATAAGTTTATAATGTTTTTACATAATTAAACACAATTATCATAATTTCCTTTTTTCTTTATTTATATATATATATATATATATATATATATATATATATATATATATATATATATATATATATATATATATATATATATATATATATATATATATATATATATATATATATATATATATATATATATATATATATATATATATATATATATATATATATATATATATATATATATATATATATATATATATATATATATATATATATATATATATATATATATATATATATATATATATATATATATATATATATATATATATATATATATATATATATATAAATCACAATTTCATTCTTTCTTGTAAGGTACATTTATTTAAAATCAATTTCCAATTCCCAAGAACCTGTAATTAAACAACTGCATTATGCTTTACGACGAAAACAAATTATTCAATAATAAAGAGAAAGTTGAGGTCATTTTAAGTAAAAGCCGTAAAGGTGAAACTAACAAATCATGATTCCTGAAATTATTTGCGTGTTTTTCATAGTTTTCTTAGAAGCCAATAAAAAATTTACAGTAGCGTATAAGTTATGTGTACCATTTTAGTGAACTTATTCTAAATTCAAAGTTAAGTAAATTTAAAGTACTTTAATAATATCTAGTTCCTACTACATAAATTTTACATTTGAAAACATTAAGATTCTATAAAAGATTTTACGAAAGAACAAAACCTTGTCACGTCTTGCAAAATAAAAGTAGGCAAAAACTTGTTTTGCACTTATTAGTGAAGCATATTAATTAAAGTCTGGAGTTTTGGTGTGCTACAATTTTGCATTATTTAATTCTTAACATATTAAAGCATAAAATTTTAACTTATGCATTATTGGCAACTGCTTTGTAGAAAAGAAATGTTATGGTAATTTTTTACTATTTTGAAAAGAGAAGAAATATTAAATTTTTAAGGTGTATAAACTTTTATAATTCATTATAAAAATGACACAGTATCATTGCCTTTTAATATTATAACTGGCTTTTATATTACGTATGTTATACCTTTAATTTTTATATATATATATATATATATATATATATATATATATATATATATATATATATATATATATATATATATATATATATATATATATATATATATATATATTATTTCATAAAACAAATACATAATATAAGATTGTAAGAGTAAGGATACTTTAATAAAGAGCCTTATAACAATAAATTTAATAAGAAATATTAAGTTATATTTGTACGGGGTAAAATAGGTTTTTGCTAAATATACTAAACTTGGTTAAAAAAAATATGTATAACTTGTAACATTCATTGTTTAAATAAAAAAGAAATAAAAATATTTCTGGTTTTTATACATCATTCTTTTGGATAATTGCTATTTCTAAAAATAAAAGCTATTTTAAAAAGCTTTTAGAAGGATAATATATTATAAATAATATTAAAAATATAAATAGTACTATATTTGGTCTTACGATTTCCGTACAGTTAAAAATATTTTATATTTTATTCCTTTTTTAGATTTTTAAAAATAAAACAAGTATTTGGGTAGTATGTTTCAATATATTATAAAAAGTTACACAAAATAAAATGGTAAAAACCAAATATTGTTTATATTTGTGTTATCTTATTTTTAATGTTGGCTATGTATGATCAGGTAAATAATTTTAAATAAGTAAATTAATTAGAAATTTGACATTTTCACCACTCTAAAAACTTTTTCAACACAAGATGTTTATAATATTAGTTAATGTTATTAAAATCTAATTTTATATAGTCAACGTTGGGTAAAACTTGTAACAATGGCTTTTTATAGGTGAAAATGTACTTATAATAATTATCAAGATTACCTTTTTTAATCATAATCCAAACTATATTAAAAATTACCAAAAATAACGTAGGAACTCCAAATATTATTTATTATAACTCAGCATGTTTGCTTTTAATAACTGGAGTAACTTTTTTTTTCCATTTTGTGACAACCAAGAATAATTGTTTAAAAAAAAAGTGTATCATAAAAAACAAGACACTGATAATATTACAGCAAGTGATTCTCATACTTTTCTTTAGCATAAACTCAATTTTAAGTTTACAATAAAAATAAACATTAAAATTATATAATATTAAACAATGGATAAGAAAAAGACTTTATAGTAGGACTTTAATTAAAAAATTGTAGCGCATTTAAAAATAATAATAAACATTTGCGTGTCATACCTCTACAAGTTGTAAGACAAACGGTTTAAAATGCTTGTACCCTTTATTTTATGAAACCTAACGTGACAACAGCGGAGTTCGAGTTGATGCGCAAGTCTCGCAGACACAGGGCGCGCGGAATCTTACTTGCACATGTGCTTTTGCCGCGGTGTAGAGTACACGTTGCCGCTTGTTTAAACACCGAATAACGTACGAGTCCAGGTGAGCGTATCGCTTTAGCATGCTAGAATTTACTATTTTTAATTTTGCACGGTTTATTAAAATATTTATGAAATATTCAGCTTGGTTTAGGTGTTAAAATAGACATAAAATATTTACAACTTTATTTTATAGCCTTTTAAAAGAGTCCTATTGACTTTAAATCCTAAAAACAGTATGTTTTGGTTATAAATAAGCACGTTGCTGTCAAAGTAACTATTTAAAACATGTAATTTTTATAGGTATATCTGTAAATTTTTAGAAACCTATTAAGTTTTGTGTCTGTATATCAAAAAAATATTTAAAATAGGCAAGATTTTTTTGCCCTTTTTCCGCTCCTTAAAAGTTTATATACTTTTTAGCGTCAAAAATATTGAGTATTTGTTTAAAAAATCTATACAAATAATGTGTTTTTTAGCTTTAAGAATATACCAAAGAGTTTTCAATATTTCGTTTTTCAAGTATTTCCTTTTTTATAACTTGATATAATTTTTTAAAATTAAAAATATTCATTTTTGTTTTAGAAAGAATATTTATAACATTGTTTCTGTTTGATTGATCATTTTTTTAGCCATAATGTTTAATTCTATATATTTTGGTTGCACCTTTAAAAATATAGAGACATATTTAAATTACTTACAAATATTTCAAAAATGTCCAAATCAGTTTACGCTAAATACCTGCACGTTGTTTAATTATTTTAAAATGCAAAATATTTTGGTGTACGTATAATAAGCGTGCAAAAGAAATACGTCTTTAGATTTAAATTTATCTATCTTATTCGTTAAGAATAGTGATTTGATAAACCTTTTATTGAAGTGAAGCAAATTTTGTTGTGTAAATCTAGGTTTAATAATTTTTTAGCGTTTAAAATAAAAAAAAAATCAGTTACAGTTAATGGTAATTTATTACCACCTACAAAGTATTTTTAAATATAAACTTTTTAATCATATTACCTAATATTATAAAAAAGAAAAAAACTTAAAAATTTAGCTAAAAATGCGTTCCAATGAATTTAAGTTAATAAAAATCCTTTATTAAAAAAAAAAAAAAAACAAAAATTTAATCTTATTAATACATTTGGTTTTAAATGTATTTCTTTAGTAACAGAAGTTGACAATAAATAATTACTTTTTAATGTAAACTTGGTTAGTTCTTAAAAGTCGCGTTATTTTATGCATTATTTGGAACATTATCACTAATGTATCTACGAAGTTACAAAACGTCGATAAGTCTAAAACAGCGGACCTTTTACGAAACATTAAGGTACAAACATAAATTTAAGTCATTAGATTATTTGATTATCTAAAAGGTAAACATAATAAAATCAAATAGACCTAAATTGTTTTATTTAAAAAGAGAAAGTAAATAAAAAGGTACATAAAAGAAAAAACTAATTGGTCTTTTAAAACAATTAGACATAATGTCCATTTAAATATATGCTTTATTAACACCACACATTTGGTGCATAAATAAAAAAAAATCTATTACAAATACTGTAACAGTAAATAAACATAATAGCCAAAAAGCAAGCTATTTCGTACATTACAAGGTTTTTAATAAAAATAGCTTTTTTTATTTACTATCAATGTAGGTAAACATAGACAATAAATATTTTGGCTTATTAATAAAGCCATTTTTAAAAGGAAAAATTTTAATGTTTTCATGTTACATTTCTATAAATTTATTGGTTTATAAAATCTCCTTATAACTTAGAATAAAAAAGTTATAATTTATCGTAAAGGGAAACAATAATTTTAAGAAAATAATACTCTTTACTTTTAACGGCAATTAAACACTTTATCGTGTTATTGTATTTCTCTTTATCAAACAGTAAGTATAGGGTTTCCGACTTTTTGATCTTAAGTAATTTTCCAACAACATTACAAATATTTTAATTTAATAAAAAAAGCGTAAAAAATAAAACAAGAACAGAACACAGAATAATGTAATTAACGCAGATATCTTAATTAGAAAGAAAACAGGATTATCAACGGTTTATAAACTAGTCAGATTTATTATTATTATTATTTTATCTAAATAAGTACCAATCAAAGTTTTAAAAGCTAAATCAAAAATTAGTTAAAGAAAAAACTACAATTTATTATTTTTAATGGACGTTTTAATAATATTAGTTTTAATATTGGCTACGTTAGCCACAAAATATTTTAATTGTTTGCAAAACATATAAACAATACTTTACTATAACATGCTTGTTATTGTAAAGTATTGTTTATATTTTGAAAATTAAAACAAATAAAAATCCACGTCATTTCCTAAGTTGTTAATTCTGTACTAAAAGAAACAATAAAAAGTCATCTCCTTCGTAATCTATTTACATTAAAACGATAGTATTATTATTACAATACCTTTCTTAAAAAAGGAAAAAGGAGGATAATCAACCAGAACTAATATTACAAACAAATATGCAACTAATGTAATATTTATAACACAGTTTCTAATATAAGAATTCTATACATGCATTAAAAATAGCTGCTTTTTCAGTATACTAAAAACCAATTTAAATAAAAAATCGGTCTGTTCAATTCAAAGAAGATAATTTAGAGGCTTCTGAAAAAGTTTTCTTCGCTAAAATTTAAATAAAAAGTCGTGTTTTTTTTTATATAAATTTTTTAAAATTTTTATTGTAATCATTTATTGGGCGCTATTTTACAAGTAACAATATTAAGTGATAAAGAAAGGGAAACACCTAGATTTTAGCGTATTTGTTTTCAGTCGAGTAAAAAAATAATTAAATTTTTAGCGTAACACGACCTATTTCGCTGTTTTTTAAGATATATATATTTATATATTAAAATATATATATATATATTATATAATATATATATATATATATATATATATATATATATATATATATATATATATATATATATATATATATAATATATATATAAAATAAATTTATTAAATTTTTAAAAAATTTATCACATTTTTTTTAAAAAACTAACTAAACCGGGTAAAATAAAGAAAGCGCAAAATTTCCCTTAGGGGGTTTTGGCACTTAGAGAACGCCTGTTTTTTTCCATTGGAACGGGTTTTGCAGGAAAAGGGGAGTCGGAGGAAGTGAATTCCGAATAAAAATTTTAACTTTTTTTGCCCTCATTGAGTTGTTTATTAACCAACAAGAGGCAACCGGCTGAAGGGGGAAAAAAAGCAGCAGAATAAAAAATTTAAAATTTAGGGTGAATCTGCTAATAATTTTATAATTAAATTTTACATTAAAAATATACATTTTTGTTTAATGACAATGTCGGTATTTCAAACTTTAATTGCCAATATTATATAAACGACAAATTGACTTTAGTAATAAAATAATAATATTAATTGTTACTAAATTTTAATTTACAAATATTTTATTTATTTATTTTAAAATCGAGATTATTTAATAAGACAAGCTATTGTTATCTTTTGTAAGCATAAATTTAAGTGTTCTTTTTCGTGTAATATTTTATTAATAGGGTATTATTAACTAACCTATTTAAAAATCTAAAAATATTTATAATTAAAAAACATTTATTTTTTAATTTAATAAAATAAATTGCACAAAAATCCCATTTAATGGGGAACCAAAAAATGTTAAATAAAAATATATGGTTTTGTAACATATCTTTAATATGGGGGTTTTAAATTTTTTTTATTTTTAAACAGACTAAAAAGCTTTTTTTTAATATCCACTTTGGGGAGAGGAGATTTCCTCGCCTGAGGCGGTACCACTTTCCCCTTTTTAAAAGTGAAGTCTTATGGGGGCCCTTGAGTTCTTCTGGGTGTAAGTTTTTTCCCTTTCCTTTTTTCTTTTATCAAAAATTTGAAATTATTGTGATACACCCCCAAAAAATTATATTTCGGGGAAAAAACCCCCCTGCCGGGTTCCCGGTTGAGGTTCATTTGGGGAGTCACCATCGAAAACTTTTATCTAAAACAAAAATTTTGGGCCTTTAAATAAAATCTGTACAATTAAATGTTCAACTTTAAAACCCCCCAAAACTTTTTTACCAAAAAACCCAAATGTTTTTTTTTCCCCTGGGAGCAAAGATGTTCGCAAGTCTGGCTTAGTAGGTTTAACCCCGAACGGAGGTGATACTCTTGGGTTGCTTCCTTTCTTTTCTACCAAATTCATCGATGATAACCATCCCCCTTAAAATTTCCCCCCCGAGTTCTTTTGGGTTTCTTTTAAAAAGATTGCAATTTTCCCCTTTTATTGGCCAAAAACGGGGGGTTTTAATTTTCAATAAGGACTCTGGTTCTAGGGCTGAATTAAAGGCAGAGCAGCCGAAACCATAACAGTAATGCACCACCAATCTAATTATGGAACCACCTTCTTTTGGGCCCCCCCAACCCCATTTTAAACCCCTTTTCACCAACACGGGACTCACCGATTAAACTGCTCACCTTGGTCGCTTGATTAGGGGGGCGGAGGGAAAACTTAATTTTCCGCGACACCCATCTGGCACTCAACTAGACGGGGAGGGTCTGACAGATTTCTTTGTCCCCCCCATTGGAATCCACCTGTTTTTCATTCAATTTTTCCAATTTTTTTAAAACCCTTATTAAATAATTTAACTCATGGACAATATTCGCTACCAAAAAAACCCCAACCTTCAATACAAACCATGATTTTCAAACCTTGTTTTTAAAAACCAAGCCAAAAAAAATTTTTTTAAAACCTTTAGCCCCGATAACGAAGGAAACCAAGCAAGAAATTATTTAAAAAAATTTATCTCAAAAGCCAAATCCCTTTTTTAAAATTGAAAAGGATAAAGCCCCTTCCCTTGGAATGGGAAATTTTCCCCTTTTAAAAACATTAACCAAGACTTTTTTCAGATTTTTTTTTCCCTTTCTTTTTAAAATAAATTTTTTTACCCCAAAGAAAAGGAACTTTTGCCAAAAATTTTTTTGCCAGGTTTCCCTTAATCTTTCCGATAATTTCCCCCTTTTTTAAAAATTGCCCGTTTTTAAAATTGGATTTTTTTTTAAGGGTTTTTTTCCCTTCTTCTTTAATACCAAAAAAGTCAGGCTGGATGGCTACCAGAAGATTCCCAAGATATAAATAAACAAAAACTTACCTTGGTAAATAGACTGTTATAGTTTAAAATTAAATTTGTAATAATAATATAAAATTACCTTAAAAATAAAAGCACAGTATCTTACATTAAATTAATTTATTTCATATTTTTTCAGATTTTTTTTATTTATTTGAATTGTATGACTCAATTTCTTTCTTTATATTTCTTTTATGTGTTTGTTTCAGGGATTACAGTAAGTCGTGTATCTTTCAATGTAATTTAATTCAATAACTTAAATTTAGATTTGTTTACTTTTGTTGTTTGTTGATGTTTGTTTTACCTTTTTTGTGACAACTTATAAAAAATAAAACTTTTGCTACTCCTGTCTTATTTCAGTAACCAACAAAGCATTCTATCATTTGGTTGCTATTCCATAGCATTGGCTACAGTAGGTATAGTAATTTTAAATACCTATGTAAAAATAATAAACTTTAATATCTAATAATTTTTTTAGATTGTGTCTGTAAAAATAATTTAGAATTATTATTTTACATTATTGCCGGAGGTTGTGTAAACTGAAATGTGTATGCATATTTGTTAGGTTGGTAGTGATCTAAAAATTCTGACGGATGATAAATACGTAAACAACTGAAATGAATGGTTAAATTTTAGCGAAAAAAAATCACCCTTTTTGTTACCTTGCCATTATAGGTGACCCCTTGTGGAACAGTATTGGCTTTACTTTT